>JAQOWM010000438.1:1927500-2227500 GCA_029041755.1 Resseliella maxima
AAGTAAATATTCGTGAACTTGAATTCCCAAGGGCGGCTGATATATAGCCGCAGGTAGTTACTTTGGCTATGAATCGAACAAACATACAAAACATGATGAAATCGTACCCATTTCGTTAGGATAATTTCATGAAAGCCGATCCAAATGTGAGCGGAAAATGAAGGAACGGAGGGAGAGACAAAGAGACATGAAGAAGACGAGAAAAAGATGTAAAATGACTGATGAGAGAATAAGAGAGAGAGAGAGAGAGAGAGAGAGAGAGAGAGAGAGAGAGAGAGAGAACGAAAAGAAATAAGGAAAAGAAACAGCGAAAGATGAGCTTGGTAGCGAGTTGAGAATCGAATTCGTAGATAACTGGAGTTTGTTTCTCTTTTTGCTCTCATTCTCCAATTTGTGGCTAATAAATACTTGGGCAAAGTTTATGTTAATGGAATGACTTGGTTCACAAATAGAACAAAAGAAATGCCAATGTTTTTCGGTGGCATCAAGTACTACTGCTAACCTGACTGTGCATCTGTTGGAAAATTGGAAGAGAATGAGAGAGAGAGAGAGAGAGTGCGAGAGTGAGAGTGAGAGAGAAATTGAGGCAAAAGTTTTCCCCTTTTCAAATCAAACTTGTGTGAAGTGCCTGAATACGTTTCGCATCAACAGCAATAATAATAACAATGAGAATGAATGCCGACATCCGTCAAAATTCTTTGGAATAACATTCATCACATTTCGCGCACTTTATCTAATCAACGAATTCTTCTCAAGCTAAACTGTAAAATCCAATTTTCAAAAGGATCACTTCATTGTTTAAATAGAATAGCGTGTTGAAGTCGTGAAATGCGCTTGGCCAATAACAAATTTATGACACTGCTTTTGTTAGGTTAAAATGTCTCTTTTATTTGCTATTGAATAGATGAACATTTCATAATTCCGGTCCAATGTTTCTGAGATCATTGTCAATTCCATGCTTTTCATGCAAAACACTTGTTATTCAATCGAATTTTACATAACGTAAAAGAAGAAAATAATAAAAAAATAACAGAATAGAACAAGTGTAAGAGATTAGAATTGACCGATGTAACATGTGCATATGCGTTTGAAAATTTGCATCATTGAGATTCATTTTATATTTTCATATTTGCTACTCTTTGAGCAAAAAATATTTAATGCATCTTATATGAAACGCCTTGAGATGTTTTGGCATTTACATTCAAAACACTTGAATACACACACCCATTTGGTACATAGGCACGAACGCACGCACCATGCACACTCACAAATAACCTGACTGCATTATCCAATATTATGTCTCATTTACAAGCCTCAAATTAGAACATGATAGACAAACCGACAACCATTTCGATTGGTATTATCATTGTTGTTGTTCTTTATATGTTTTCATTCTTCTTCGTTTTCGTTTACGTTTTCTTTTTCATTTTCCTTTTTCATATCGTCGTGTTTCTTATGATTTTCGTTTCGGTTGTTCGGCATTATGTTGCCGCTCATATTCAAACGAATTGATATTAATATCTTTGAGAGAATCAGCGAATATGCAGCTGGATTACGAGCAAGCAAAAAGGTATTTATCATGTTTATGAGTATCATCCATATTAGATAATGTGCAAGCAAGTGGAAACAACCAAGTAAGCGGATTTTATGTAGCAGCGCGCGCGTCTTTGCAAAATTTAAGCTCGCACACTCATTTCACATTTCCAATTTCGAACTTTCATAATGGATTTGTTCAATTTTCTGTTGGAATGAATTTCCCCCACACTCTCACTCACTTTAATTCTCTCATTCTATCCAACGACTGCCACTTGATATGATTTTACTGGCCTCTCGCTCTCTTCCTTCTTTTTTTTTCTCTCTATCTCGTCATTCTTCTTGCTCTCTCACTCTCTCTCTCTCTCTCTCTCTCTCTCTCTCTCTCTCTCTCTCTCTCTCCCCCTTTCTCTCTCTCTCTCTCTCTCTTGCTCTCTCTCTCTTTCTTTCTCTTCTCTCTCTCTCTCTCTCTCTCTCTCTCTCTCTCTCTTCTCTCTCTTTCTCTTTCTTGTATGTGTGTGCATGTTCATATTTGTTACGCTGTTTCGTTTATCTTCATTTTCAGCTCAAGATGAATTATTTTGCATACGAATTGAATTTGAATTGGAATTGGAATGCGGGCTAAAAACATTTCAAATTGCAAACAGAGTAGAGATGATTGGATGGAATGTGGCGTTTTGTTATCGCTTTGTGGTTGAATAAGATTTTGAGAAAATTCATACCAAACATAACCAGTTTTCATTTGATTGATATGCATATTCCATTTTTTTCTCTCACCTCTCTCTCTCTATCTCTTTGTCTCTCTCTTAATATGCACAAGCATATTGTGCTCAGTTGTATCTGGCCAAAAACAAGTTAAATATTCAATCGATTGTTATTTCAGCATTTTCCATTCTATTGGATAATATTCTCAAGCTGTTATCATGAGATGCTACTGCTTCTGTTGTTGCTGTTGCTGTTGTTGTCATTGTTTTTTTTGTTTTGTTTTTTTTTTTTTTTTGTTCTTTCATTTTCTCTTCCGACAATTCGAGCAGTTTCCTTATTCACACTAAAACATAATCAAACAAACATATTTACTACATATTTCAGTTCAACTTATTTAACATTCATAGTCAAAGATGTTGGAATGCATTCGGTGGAAATGACCGAAAATATTTTGAAGAATAACTCATTTCACATCAAACTTACAGACTTATGGGGAAGATCTTAATAATTGAGAGAAAGATACACAAACCGACACAGAGGCACACACAGGAAGATGGAGAGCTAGGGAAAGAGAAAGAATGAAAAAGCGGGAAAGAGAGAAAGAGAGAAAGAGAGAAAGAGAGTAGGAGAGGAAAAGAGGAGCAGAAAAAGACGAGGAGACGGTGACGGGGACAATAGGGAGACAAGGTGAAAGAAAATGTAGAGAGAGAGAGAGAGAGAGAGAGAGAGAGAGAGAGAGAGAGAGAGAGAGAGAGAGAGAGAGAGAAAGAGAGAGAGAGAGGAAGAGAGAGAGAGAGATGGAAAGAGAGAAAGAGAGTGGTCAAGCATGTCCCCTGTCAGAAGAGACATACAAATAAATATGAGAGACCAATGAAAGAAGAATGAATGCAAATGCAAATACAAATGACAAATTTATTGCTTGACACTTTGCTCCGGTCATTGGGTGTTTTTCTCGTAATGCGTTAAAAAATGTGTACGTAATTTTTAATTTTACTTTCATTAAAATAACCAAAACACCACTGGCAAATATCCTGTAAGAATTTGTATATTGTTTATGCCACAAGCACAAAAATAAACGTATTTAAGATCGAAAATAACGAAAGATTCTCACATTTTCAAGCATACACATTCATATTGTGCGAGAAAAGCTTCGAGCAAAGTACAGAATAAAGAAACGAAAAACAATGTAAAAAGATAAATAATTCAAAATGTTCTAACAATGGCTTTGTACACAGTATGTGCGTGTGTGTGTGTGTTTGTATTTTTTGACAATGGAATTGAATGCGGATGTACAAACAGTGATGGTTTTCGGTTTTAAGGAGAGAAAAACAAAAGCTATATGGAAAAAGTGAAAATGAATTGCGACCATGTCATACACTTTTTCACTCTTTTTTGTTTGGTTTGGGCTTCCCTCTTATTTCACTAATAGCAAAAACACACCATAAATTAAAGCTTTACGTTCTTTAAGATTGTCAGAAGTTTTGTTGTAAACAACATTTATGTAATAAATGGTGATTAAATGAAACTTACAATTTCTTTCTGTTAAATCGAAGCGAGAAATGATCGTTTTTACTAAATTTTTTATGTGTTCAAAATCGATGCAATTCAAAACATTAACGAAAATCCATTTGCGACAATTTCGAAATGGCGAGACGAATGAAATATATTTTTACATGTTTTTATCAATCACATATTAATAACAAATTATTTATTTCAATTAATTGATTCACAATTGATGTGTGTGAGAGAGAGAAAGAGAGAGAGAGAGAGAGAGAGAGAGAGAGAGAGAGAGAGAGAGAGAGAGGGAATTGGAAGGTGGTAATGACAGGTGGCAGATTGAAGTAACATTATATATAGTGTAATCTGACGGTATAACTGTAGAAATGACGCTGCTTGCAGCGCCACTAGTCGCGAAAAATGAAACAAAGTAGGATTTTGGCAGCTCTCCATTTATGATACATTAAGAGAGTTCCTGGAAACCGTGTTTTCCTACTACTTACATGCTTCACACACATACACACATCACACATTGGATCGCATCGAGCGCGCATCACATCACAATCGTCTTTGTTCCACGTTCATCGAATATGTTTGTTTCATTTGATAAAATAAACGCACACTCCTCTTCGATATTCCGTGCTTTGTGTTCCCTATTGTTTTTGTTTTGTTTTTTTTTTCTCTTCTTCTTCTTCTTTCGTTCTTCTTTTGTTTTCAATGCCGAGCCTTTTGTTCTTTTCAAATAGCGACGTGATGTGAAATGTAAATGTGAAATGTATCAATATCCCAAGACCATGCATGCCAATGCATAAACTGTATGGCTGATTCAGTCTTTGAAGTATACATGAAAATTACGTAGAATTTGTTATCCCAAATGTATCGAATATGTATAAAATACAAAATAAAATGTTATATTTGTGTATTTATTGCATATACATATTGGTTTTGATTTGCGCGAGACTCAATTTGGAAATTTTCTCTATGGAAGCCATAATATAATATGTCGGTCTCTGGTTAATTGATGATGATGGGCCAAAATCGCAATAAAATACATTTGGCGAATAAATGAATGTGCATATTGAGTTCAATTCACAAATGTATATAAGTTGATCGTCGATTCGTCGATGGAAATTTTTTTTTTTTTTTTTTTCTTCATCTTTCGTTTTGCTTCATGTAATGTGATGTGATGTGGTGTGGCGACAATTAATTTGAACGAAATGAGACAGCATTCACATAGTATCGCTTAATAAAACCACATCATTTGGTTGTAATTTGCAGAGTCACAAGGTATCGATAAAATTGAAAATACCAGTTACAAAAACAACAACGATGACAGCGATCAATCGATTGAATATCATTTGGTTATGGTGAACATAAAAGCAATTGACGATAGCTTTGAAACCATTGATATCAAAATAAACGAGAATAGGACACACTTAGGAAGAAAGACGACAAAGATGAAGAAAAAAAAAAAAATAAACGAGAAGAAAAAGAGATTTGACGATAGGTGGGTGGATTCGAATAGATTGATTGAATAAAATCAAATGATTGGTCGTGTGAAGCAGTTAAATCTAAGGCCATGAAAAGTGTATGTGTGTTGTGTGTGTGTGTGTGTGTGTGTGTGTGTCTGTTTGCGTATTTGCTTACTCGAAAATGAAGGTAAAAATGGATTTACATAAGACGCCTTGTTACATACACCATTTTTTGATCCGATGCCTCGTTACATTTTGTAACTCAGGTATCAATTACATTTTCTATCACGTAGAAATTGTCACACGTATTTTATACACATTGATTTGTTTATCTCATACATTGAATTCAATGCTACAAACGATAAATCATTTAAGAGATTTCAGCAATTGCTTCCGACATTATATAGATACTATGTGTTTGTTTGTTTGTTTTTTTCCATTACTTTTTGGTAAATTCCAAATAATTTTATTTATTGATTGCAGACGATGAAGCGGTATAATGTGTTGCAATGATAAAACATTCAACAACAATAATAATAAAAAAAAAACGCAGAGAAAACAGAAAAAGCTAAGAGAAAGAAGTAGAGAGTGAGAGCGAGAAAGAGAGAGAGAGAGCGAGAGAGAGAGAGCGAGAGAGAAAGAGTGAGAGAGAGTGAGAGAGAGTGAGAGAGAGTGAGAGAGAGTGAGAGAGAGTGAGAGAGAGTGAGAGAGAGTGAGAGAGAGTGAGAAAGAGTGAGAGAGAGAGAGAGGGAGAGAGTGAGAGTGTGAGAGAGAGAGAGTGTGAGAGAGAGAGAGTGAAGGAAAGAGCCAAAGCAAACGTGATCGATGAAAGGATGGGGAGTAATCGAACTGATCAATTGGCAATCCATGTGAATTCACAATGCCTATCTGAATACATATTCAGTTGGTTGAACGTGTCCATGAATTTCGTTACCAATGAACCAACCAAGCAAAACCAATGCACATATTGTCTCTATGTTTACGCTGATGACGGAAAATAAACTCAATTCGAAAAAATTAACTTTTATTATCAATATAATAATTTATTTTTATGAATGTGATTTTCATGTTCGGCTCCAGCTTTGAATTCGCATTCCAATACGGATGCGATTGCTATTGTCATTGTTATTCTCCACCCCATCATCATTGTAGTCATCACTGTAGTCGTCGTCGTCTCTTTTAGCCGCCATCCTTCTTCTTTTCAATACAAACTCAAAATACAACATAACTAACATTCGATTTGAATCTTTCGTCTCAATGAATTCGTTTTCGCATTGGATTTAATTCGTGATAATCTTCATTATGGGCAATCATCATCATTAGTTTTATTGCCCGACATTCATATCTGGCAATCGGCACGTTCGCAACAAAATAGATTTTCGATATCATTTCATGCTGTTTATTCGAACGTTGCACACACACACATTCACTCACAAATTGTTGTATAGATTTCATATGTATCGAGTATTCGTTGTGTTTGCTAAAATTTATTCGATGATTAGTTTCATGTGTGTGTGTGTGTGTGTGTGTGTGTGTGTGTGTGTGTGTGTGTGTGTGTGTGTGTGTGTGTGTGTGTGTGTGTGTGTGTGTGTGTGTGTGTGTGTGTGTGTGTGTGTGTGGGGGGGGGGGGGGTGTGTGTGTGTGTGTGTGTGTGTGTGTGTGTGTGTGTGTGTGTGTGTGTGTGTGTGTGTGTGTGTGTGTGTGTGTGTGTGTGTGTGTGTGTGTGTGTGTGTGTGTGTGTGTGTGTGTGTGTGTGTGTGTGAGTGTGTATGTGTATTTCAGTTTTTTTTTTCTCTTTTCCTTATAGCATTCTTTATTTAGAGATTGGTTGCATTTTCAATATACCGTCAAACCGTTATCATCGTATTTAACATAGAAAACTTAATTTTCATTCCATTTTCACCCAATCAACGTATATTCATCTATTGGCAAAACAAGCATTTCAAATAAATAGAAAAACACACAGTTTGGTATAAATATACTAAAAGAATCGAGTTTGAAAAATTGCCATTTGAAAAGTGTAGTAGATGGAAAACAGTTTGAATATAAAAGATAGAAGTGTTGATGGAAAATGGTGGATTGAGGGGAAAATGGAAGAAAATCAACCCGCCAAACCGGATGTCGACTAGAGAGCAATAAAAGTTCTAGAACTATGATAGAATCTTTTTCATTAGCTACGATTATGAGGTGCTGACATTGGTGCCGTGATTGGTGTTCATTTAATACCATTTTCCTCATCATTCTCTCTATTCAAAACACACTTTTTTTTTCTTTTTTTTTTCTTTCTCTCTCTCTCACACACACACGCAGAGAGAGAGAGAGAGAGAGAGAGAGAGAGTCTCATTTACTGACTGCCTGGCTATATCCATAGTTATAACTCACTCGTTCACTCACTCATTCTATTTCGTATTCCGTTTCTTTTACTCTTATTTAATTCAACATACGATTTTCCTCATTTTAATTCCGGATTGGGATCGAGCGAACACCAATATTTATTACGTGCAAATACGCAATTGTTTTAAAACCAAAATGGTTCACATTCCTTTTATTGGCAATTAAATTTTGTTTTTGTTGTGCAGTCGAATCGTTGTTGATTTTTTTTTTCTTTTTTTTTCTTTTCATTTTATTTTCAATGGTTTTGTGGTTTGCAATATTTGTCGCAATCATGGTTGGGAAAATGGTGCGAGAAATAAACATATACATATGCACTTACACACAGACACGTACATGTCTATAAATGGAACACGCACACCTCGAATCAAACATATTCGATATTCCAAGTGAATTGTTTCTAAATTGATAGCATTTATTTACGGCAAACATCAGCCATATTGCATACAATGCTATTCTCTCTTGTGTATTGTGCTCACTTTGAATTTTCCCTCTCTTTCTCACTCTTTACTCTCCCTCTCTCTCTTCCTCATTCTCTCCCTCTCGCTCTTCCTCAATCTCTCCTTCTCTCTTTCTCTCTCTCCTTCTCTCTTTCTTTCTCTCCACATCTCTCTCTCCCTTCTCTCTATCACACTTTCCTCTTCTCACTTATTTTCTTCTTTATATGTTTGATTTGAAAAGCCAACGGGGGGATTTCATTAAACATTTCCGTTCACTTCATTGACAATGGAAATTGTTAAAGAAACCACAGGAATTGCAACGCTCCCTTTTTGCCCATTTTCAAAAATAACAAACATATTGTATAATCGAACCGTCGGAGCTGACTTAATGTATTTGTCATGAAAAAGAAGACGCGAGAAATGCGCGTACGCACCTTCATTCGAATGTGTTTTTTCTTTTTTATTTAGATGTTCTTCTTTTAACTTTAACAACTACAACTAGTGCTATGACAACGACAACGACAACGAAAACGAAAACGACGACATATATTCTTGATAAATTGTTTCCACTGAAATTCATTAATTACACCGGCTTTGTATGGCAACCAGTGAATTCAACGTGCACCGTTCATATTTTATTCATGTTTTCACTCAAATATATACACTCAGTTGGAAATGCTCAAGATGCTACATTTATCAAATGTCGTATCAATACACAGACATACACACACCCACCCACCCCCACATGGATTTATAAATTTTTACTAGCAAGAAGGCATACGAGCATATATCGTTTAACAAAAGGTGATTACAAAACAACTCACTTCATTCAACTCGCTTTTTCCATTGTAATGTTATGAGCCATAGTTGAATTGCCTTGGTAATTTTGGCGAAAATACATTCGAATATCAACAGTATTTACCCGAATTTAATCAGATATTCTCTCTCTCTCTCTCTCTCTCTCTCACTCTCTCTTTTCTTGGTCTTTTAGCTAAAGCCAATTTTCAGCAAATGGACGACACTCACATATAATACAGAGTGCGAACAGGTTTGCCACTAAATGGCTAAACCAAAACATACACACACACACAATAAATTGTGAAGCGAGACGTTTGAATGAAAGAAAGACAATGTGAGAAAATCATGGTTTGGAGAATAAGAGAGAAAGAGTGAAAAAGTGAAAAAGTGAATAGCTTAAGTCTTATGCAATATACAATTGCCAATAGAGAATTGCATATAAATATTTTGTTAGCTAATTCTCTGAAAAGGGTTAATTTTAAGTACTTGTTTGGCGTTAATGTTGTCGCTTCGTCATCAATCTTCGCTCTTTATCACTATCATTATAGTGATCTTGTATCCCTATGTGTGCCGGTGGCTGAGTCTGTGCCAAGCGATTGTTGTGTGTGTGTGTGTGTGTGTGTGTGTGTGATTGTGTGTGTATGAGTGTGTTATGTGATACCACACACAACTAATTACATGGCAAAAGCTGCCACTTTGGGTAACGATCTGCCAACATATTTATAATTGTAGGCAGACGATGGAGTTTGCGACCGATAACGTTTGCATTTTTTTCCTCTCTTTTTTATCCAGTTTGAATTGCCCAAAGTCATGCCGCATAATTTTTCTTTGTTTTCTCTCTTTTTTCTTTCTCTCTCTCTCTCTCTCTCTCTCTCTCTCTCTCTCTCTCTTTCTCTCTCACTGTGTGTGTGTGTGTGTGTTTCTGTCTCTATTTCTCACTCTGCTTCATTCTTTGCCTCTCTCTCGCTCTGTCTCTTCCTCTTCCACTCTGTTGTTGCCTACTATTTAATTTGCTCCCAAAACGACTAACAAATTGTTCGAGGGTAGAAGAAAGAGGCAACAACAACAACAACAACATCAACAAAAAAAATCCCAAAAAATTAGCACAAAACACAATCACGTTGAAAATACAATGCGCCGTGAAAAATGCAAAATTTTGTGTGTGCGTTTTCACAATTGTGTTTATGTTATGACTTGCACGTAGCATTTTTTTTTTCTCTCCGTTCGTTGCTTCTTTGTTTCATCTTTTCATTGTTGTATATATATGCGCCTTCAATAAAAATTCAAGTTGACGGCTACGGGCGATTTTTTTTCCCTTCCTTTTCAATTTTTATCTCGATCGTTGTGTATTAATTTCAAGAGGCCTGGGATGTTTTCCGCGTTTTCGTTGTTGTTGTTGTTGTTGTTGTTTTTGGTTTAATAATTTTGCATCGTGCTTGTTTTTCGATTTACAAACAACCGCACGGCATTCGTAAACAGTGAATATGTAACATGGTTGAAAATTAGCGTAATGTTTTCCACAAAAAAAAAAAGGAAAAACAGAAAAAAACGAAGAAAAAACGATGAACTCTCGCGGTCGACGCTCGCATATACTGCATTTACCGAAAATATCGGGCGCAAAATTATGTATCCAAATTTAAAAGAAAAAAAAAAAGAAAAAATTCGCAAACACGCGAGAAAACGAAACGACAAAGATTGAAATGTGAAGACAAAAATGAATAAAAGAGACACAGAAAATGAGAGCAAGAACAACAGAAAAAATTTAAAACCAAAAATCCAAAAAGAATGAACCGAAGGAAAAACCATTTGCTAATTTGAAATTTAAATTTTTCATATCGGATTCGCTAGTAGAAGCACGTGATGGTGATGGTTATCCGCAAACCAAGTATCATCAGACTCAACTCTTTGCATTCACTGCATTTTTGCGGGGTGAATTTCTAGCATTTCAATGGCAAAATTCCATTATAAGATAGAATTTTTATTAAAATGGTTCTTCGGTGGTGGTGGTGGTGGTTGTTGTTGTTATTGTTATAAGAATGTATGCAAGTGAGCAATAATGAACACGATGAAGAAATAAAATGTTTCAGTTTAGTATTTGGGCCCATTGTTTAACGATTGAACTAAAGAATGTTGCCATAAAATGGATTTGCAAAGTTTACCGGATACATGATACACATACCAGTCCATTAATTGTGCAAATGTGTTGATTTTTGTTTTGTTTTGTTTTGTTTTGTTTTGTTATTGATTGCAATTAAGAAACTGCTGAACAATGAATAGTAGCCGAGAAGAAAGAAAAAATGTGTCGAATGATTAAAGATGTGATTTTCTTTAGAAAATTGAGAGAAAATAGTAAACCAAAATGAATTTTAGTTTCAATTCCATGCCATGGTTTATTTATAAACAGATCCATTGCTGGTGCCTTTACTGTTGCTCTTGCATAGTAATGACATTATAGAATTTTAAATGAACAAAAAAATGGATGAACGCATATTTTCAAACGAAAATTTTCAATGGATTTTCGGTTTCATTTATAAATCATGCATGGTCCGGCAAATCAGTGCGTACAAAAATATGACAAAAAGTGCCAACAGCTATGAAATGAACACGTTTGCAATAATAAACGAAAGGGAATGATATATACATACACTTAAAATGTTCGCTTATTTTTCCTTGTAAGTGCTGCTAAATTATTAATGAAAAAGGGAAAAGAAAAAAAAAAAAAATAGAATACTCGCTCTCTTTGTCAATTTCCCTCTATTCGTCGCTCTCTCACTCTACCCCTGTTCGGCACATTCTAAATGGCATAAATTATTATTCTATTTGGCTTTTGTTTTTAAGTGTTTTGTCAAGTAGTTTATTCGCATATTGCCTGTCTCTATGCCTAAGGTGCTTATTTCTATTCTATGGAACTAGATGAGTTAGCGTGCAATTGCATGATTTATGAAAACGCATGACGAAGAAAGTGAGTCATTCAAAGGAGGGGATATAATGTGTGCTAAGAGACACACACACACACACAGAGAGAGAGAGAGAGAGAGAGAGAGAGAGAGAGAGAGAGAGAGAGAGAACAAGTGCGCGAGAGACAGATAGAGAGCGAATGAGCGAGAGACAGATAGAGAGAGAGAGAGCGAATGAGCGAGAGAGAGAGAGAGAGAGATAGCGAGTGAGCGTTGACAAAATATGTGTCATTTGGTTGTAAAGAATGATGCGATATACTCATTACAATCAAGGTCAATATGCTGTTATAGTGGAAAAACATCGTATTGTTTATATATATATGGTAGAGTGGCAATTTAATGACTCCCTCGAAAATGAAATGAGTCACATTTGACTGTTAAAATAAATTCAAGCATAAAATATGGTTGAAAAAGGAAAATAGCCATTTTAACGCAACACACATTAATATAAAACATTCATGAAAACATCACTTTTGCTTTTATATGCGTCCGTATGCTTTTAATATGACAAAAATATAATAGGAGAATTTCATGTGAAGATGCATGTGTGTTTGGTATGAGTGAATACCATATAAGAGAAAATGAGATTTGTTTGAAAATATTGAGTTGATTTTTCCATGATAAACACAGCATGTGGTTTAAAGTCAAAAACCTTAATGCGATGTCAAATGGAGCAATTTTCATTTTGTCAAAAAAAAAAAAAAAAAAAAAAGCTTTGTGCAAAATTTCCAACAAAATTCCAATAAAACATTGCAAATGATGAACATCACTCACATAAAACTAACTTTTATAATATACAAAAATATAAAATGCAAAAATAACAAGAAATTACTGAGCAATTGGTTGAAATGTCAAATATACAGCAGATTCAGAATTATATTACTTGATATACAGCAATTTATTTGATTCAATATGAATTGTCAACATAAAACAATCACTTTGTCTCAATCTATTCATTTCAAAAATGGATGCGTTCAAAGTTCACAATTAATAATTGAGCAAAACAAAATGTAAACGTGAACTCAACATTTTCAACAAATTGAATTTCAATATTTAAAACTTTTTAAACAATTGATGTTGATCGTATTGAAAAGTCGAAATAATGGTCAGGCAACCGAAAATGTGGACAACGATGACATCGGTTTAGATAGAGGGAAAATAGATGAGAGAGAGAGAGAGAGAGAGAGTCAGAGAGGGAGCAAAAGAGAAACACTGCCTGTCGATGGTGCGCAATGCGAAACAATGTAGAACAAAACTTCGAGCACAATTAATTGGTTTTGAAACTTTCCCAGTTCGAAAATATTGTCGGCTTTTGTTAACGAATGTGAATAGAATTTTATGTGACAATGTCCGAAAAACTGATTCGAAATTCGTTCATTTCAGTTTAAAAAGATGTTCCCGTCTCTCTCTCTCTTCCTCTCTCTCTCTCTCTCTCTCTCTCTCTCTCTCTCTCTCTCTCTCTCTCTCTCTCTCTCTCTTTCGCTCTTTCTCTTTCTCTTTTATGCTCCTTCGTCCCTTTTTTTTCCTTCTTAACGTTTGTGTATACGTTCCAGTCCATAACTCACTCAGTCATCCACACAATCACACATTGGAAAATAAATCTTTAAATTTCGCCAACTTAGCCGATAATTAATATTGGTTTTATTACCCAAATCAAAAGGGATTTCCTCTGTGGAAATGAGTGAAGAAGAAAATTATTAAATAATTGCCATTCAACAATAAATTAGTTTCAAGCAATTAGTAATTTTCTCTGTGTGTGTGTGTGTGTGTGGGTGTGTGTGACTTATCGCATTTTGGTTTTTGCATAAAATACAATTAGTTTACTCGCTTTATCGAATCAAAATCAAAGTAAATTGAATTTGCGAGGAGAAAAATTGGTTCAATTTGATTCCATTTTGTGTTATTAATCTAATTAAATGTAATAAAAACATTGCAAATTGACTTTCATTTCCATAAAATCGAATACCCTTTGCAATTCGATTATTATTATTATTTTTTGTTTTTGTTTTTTTTTTTTTGGAATTTTGAATTGTTTGACCTAAAAAAATGCGAGAGGCCTTTTTAATTAATTAGTAAAAATTAAAACTACAATGAAATAATTTATTTGTGTTTTAAATATAATTGATTTCATATAGATGTGGCCACATATTAAAATATGTCATGGTATCAACGAAAAAAAAAGAAGTGGTTATACCAATTTACAATGTACTTGAAATTTAATTTGACAATAAGTTTGAAAAAAAGTCAAAATCCCAAACAAAAACAATCAACATTTTCAACATTAAATGAATTAGATGATTTAAAGTTTTTTTTTATTTTCCAGAGACAAAAAAAAAACTATGAAAATGGCGCCATAACAAGCCAAAACTTCAATCATCATCGATGGCATTAAATAAATGGCAATCAAAACAACAATACATGAATCGTTCAATTTGGTATATTACATTGGGGGGTTTTTTTTAAATATCATACAACGAGCGATTTGCCACACCACGAACTCAGAACAAAAGAACCACAGAACCATATTAAAAAAAAATAAACAAACTTTCGCCAATATTGAAAAGCATCCGTGATGTGCTTCTTTTTTTGCACGCTTTCTCTTACCATTTCCATCTTCTCGGCACTCTCTCTTTTTCTCTCTCTTTCCCTCTCTCTCTCTCTCTCTCTCTCTCTCTCTCTCTCTCTCTCTCTCTTCCTCTCTCTCTCGCTCTCTCTCGCTCTCTTTCTCCCTCCCTCTTTCTCTCTCTCTTCCTCTCTCTCTCTTTCTCTCTCTCTCTCTCTCGCTCTCTTTTTCTCCCTCTCTCTTGAGAAATCTCCCATCTCTTTTTGTTAAATTCTATCGCTGTCGATATTCGTAATATTGTACGGCATTCGACAGCGGAAACCATATTGAATTTTAGTTTTCCATTCGCAACAACTCTGCTTCAATTTCTAAAAAGCATACAGTTCGGCTGGGTCGCATTTGTTTTACATGGAATTTTCTTTTTTTTTCACGTCTTTTCTTTCCTTTTCGATCTTTCATTCTCCATACTTCTTCGTCATTTTCTTCTCATGATAAAAGATTCACGTGAAATTGTGTTACTGAGTTGTCGAAAAGAAGACCTAAATATACTTTTGATACTTGAAAATGCATGAAAGAAAAGGAAAAGAGAAGAAAAGTGAAACAAAAAAAAAATGTGTGAACCGAATTTTATAGAAGAGACGAAAAACCAAAGAGAAGCATACATTCACACTGTTCGCTTTTCGTTTTTGGTGTACACGTTTTTCGTCTTTGCTTTTGAATAAATCAAAAAGTGGCGCTTCGACAGCCCGTACGCAGAACGGTGAATTGTGTTGAAAGGTGACGAGCGAACGAGTGGCAAAGTGAATGGGTGAAACAAAAACGAAAAAAAAAAAAAAAAAAAAAAATGAAAGAAAGAAAGCAACAACCTCGGAGACGAGATTTGTCGTTTTCTTTTTCCCTTGCAATTGAAGGCACAGTAGCAATTCAACGCGTTTTTCTTCCATTTTATTTTTTCTCTTTTTTTCTTCATTGCTTGTTTGTTTTCTTTTTTCCACTTTTATACTGTTTTCCTTTTATTTTTACTCAGTTTTTTTTTTGGTTTTTTTTTTATTCATTTCGACATCCACGAAGCTTTTGTTCATTTTCCCTCTCTCTCTCTCTCTCTCTCTCTCTCTCTCTCTCTCTCTCTCTCTCTCTCTCTCTCTCTCTCTGTGTGTGTGTGTGTGTTTTTCTCTCGGTTTCTCTACATCCGTTTCTTATTCTTCATTCCGCAATCTATGGCATCTGCATTGAGATGTTTGTATTTATGCCTTTTTAAATTGTTGATCTTAAGTAATTCAATGCCGGAAACGGATTAAATGAATAATTTTAACGCTGAAAATCTGGTTCCAGAAGCTGTGCAAAACCGTATACATTCAATGTGATTCTCGTAAATTAAGCAGCAAGCGTTTGTTAAGAATTCTCTCTCTCTCTCTCTCTCGCCCTCTCTCTCTCTCTCTCTCTCTCTCTCTCTCTCTCAATTTTCATTTTTTGCTTTATGTTGAGTGTGCACTCTATTGAAATAGCTGTCCATTCAATGGCTGACACATTCAATAGTTTCATTTGTGTACATGAAAACGACAAGCTGAAAGCAAACCAAGCCAATGGAAAATAAAAACCCATTAGACGATAGCGTCTCTGTCTAATGTGCAATGCTGAAAATGAAATGTGACTTGGTCGATACTTGGCGTCATATCTACTTAGCGATGGAACAGAAATACACAGTGTTTGTGTGTACGTGTGTTCGCAACGTTTGCAATATTCGACATGAAGCAAGTTTTTGCAATCTCATGACTTAATGAATACAATTACTATTAAATTAATCGTCAAAATGCGTTGAATTGAGCATGAATAAAAATTGATTTTTTCTGCGCACTTCCTCTCTCTCTCTCTCTCTCTCTCTTACTCTCACTCTTTCTCTTACAGTTTCTAAAAATTAGGAGTGTATTAATCTAATTAATCAACATATTATGTCGCACAATTTATGACAACTGAAAACATTCCCCATTTTTACCCAAGTAAATACTCCAATCAAATGTTAATCGAATGAATGAATTTTAAGATGAAAATGCAATGCAACGACATTTATTATATGATGTTATTGTTAGGTTCATACACTTTATTATCTCATGAACTATTTCTTACAGAATACTTACATAATTTTGAACACTTGTTTCATGTGCAGTGAAATATCGTAATGTCGACGAATATGAAAAAGAATTCCAAGTTGAACGCTAATGAATTTTGGATGAACACCATTGTTAAAATGTTTCTTATTTTTTTTTTTACTCGTTCATTGTTCGAATCATGAATTCAATTTAGTTTTAAAACGAACAAGAGTGAGAAGACGAAAGAAAATATGGTGAAACAGAGCAAGAGAAGAAGAAAAACCGAAAGAGAGATGGATATAGGAAGTGAGGGAGTGTAGAAAAAATGAAAAGAAAGAGAAAAGAGAGAGAGAGAGAGAAAGAAAGAGAAAGAGAAAGAGAGAGAGAAAGAGAGAGAGAGAGAGAGAGAGAGAGAGAAAGAGAAAGAGAGAGAGAGAGAGAGAGAGAGAGAGAGAGAAAGGGATGATTGAGGTAGATAGTGCAATTGGAAGAAAATAGTGTTTAAAACATATAGAGAGAAATCGCGCATCTCTTTTGCTGTTGTTGTCATTGTATTGTTTACCATCACCGTGAACATGTTCACTTTTTCGACTTGTTGTTCGTTTTTGTAGATCATAGTGCTTCGTGTTTCCTGCCATTTATTATCATTATCATCAATTGTTCATGTTGTGATATTATGTTTGTTTGCTTGCTAAATAAAATAAACAGTAATCGGAATAAAGCAAACTGCATCATATCATAATTTCAAAGGAAATTCGTCAAACAAACAATGTAAATTATTGGTGGCCAATTGGTTGGTTGTTTGCAACATCAACGTCAACGTCAACGACAACGTCAACGACAACAAACGTTCAATCATTGCATTAAAATTGAAACGTCGATGAACCCGCAAACCAGCTTGAAATTGTAAACATTGATTACCCTTCCGTAAAACTGACTATAAGATCCATAAACTACCCATTCAACCGGGTAAACAAACTGTATAATATTTCAGGTAAACAAAGTAACCAATTAATGGGTTGATTACAAATCAAATTATTACATCGATATAATTTTGGTTAAAAGCAAAGCAACGTTAAGACATGATTAATTATTTTCAACAGTTAATTAGTATATTGGCCAGTTTGCATTTAACTAAATACTCTTTAATAATGATTAAATTGGTATGTTTTAATGTTTGAGTTTTTTTTTTTTCTTAGTTTTCTCAAATTCATTCAGTCATTTTACGGTAATTTTCATGTGGGACACAAATCTATATATCGTTGGTTACACTAAATTTAAATGCAGTTTGCTATTTAGTGAATTGTGAGTATGGGATAATCCCAAAGAATCACATTAAATCAAATAATGTTATAAATGGCCAAACACCGAAAATCAAGTGCATCACTTGCAAAATCCGATTTTATATGAATGATGAAAAGAAGAAGCAAACAAAACAAAAAACGAAAAAAAAAAATAACCAAAAAAACAATTGAAATTTTATGTATGAAACATCAAGATCTATGTGCTCTGTGTTCTCTTGTATTTCAAACTATTGGCCATTTCAATTTGGCCAATGTTTTCATTATGCATTATGCATTTTATGCAATAGCCAAATACACATTGAACGTTATACAATGTTATTCAATCGTCGTTGGTTAGATGACTAGATACAATGGCCCATAAGTGTATAAATGTGTTTACACAGACACAAAACATAATCACATAGACACACATGCTCAATGACATTTTCTCATTTAAAATGTGAAACGCATAAAACACATTGCAATCGAAAATTGAGAGGCAGACATGTTTCAGTCTCAGTTTTAAACCGCAATAAGCGTAAAATGTGAACTATGTTGAAGAGATTAGATCCGACAGACGGTTATACAGTAAAATGGATACAATTATGGTATTGTTACAAGAAGTGTGAGAAAATGCGGGGATGGAATGTGAAGTAGAAAGTGCACACACACACACACACATCTCTTCTGTATGATTGAGGCCATCAAACTAACCAAGCAAGCCAGGCAGTCAAGTACACACAATCAAATCAAACAGAATAAAGAGAAAGAATGAGATGAGTACTAAAGAGAAATCGAAACAGAAAAAGAAATACAGAAATTTAGAGAGAGAGAGAGAGAGAGAGAGAGAGAGAGAGAGAGAGAGAGAGAGAGAGAGAGAGAGAGAGAGAGAGAGAGAGAGAGAGAGAGAGAGAGAGAGAGAGAGAGAGAGAGAGAGAGAGAGAGAGAGAGAGAGAGAGAGAGAGAGAGAGAGAGAGAGAGAGAGAGAGAGGGAAAGAGAAAGAGAAAGAGAAAGAGAGAGAAATAGAGTAATTCAGGGATAAAAACAGAGAAAATGGAATCAAATTGAAAAGAGAAAGGGTAAGCGAATGAAAAAGCGAAAGAAAGAAGAAAAAATGATGATGCGGAGGAAGATGTTGAATAAATGATAAATAACCACATCAATTATTACGTAGCTTTGGAATTGTGTGTTGGATTTTACATGAACATGACTCATGTTACACATCAAGTGCGCCGGCATCGAGCCACTCACTCATTCTTTATAGTATCTTTTACGATGAATTGCCGTAAGTTAGCACTGTTTGCTAAACGATGATGCCTTTTTCTTTCTCTCTCTCTCTCTCTCTCTCTCTCTCTCTCTCTCCTTTCTCTCTATTGTTCCTTCTCTGTCTATTAGATTGTTCCGTGTTTTTTTTCACTTTGCGATAAATATAATCCTACAATTGCATTGAATAATGTAAAAAAGAGAAAATGGAAAAGAAAATGCTCTGCATTTAGCTCGGATATGGTTCGGAAGTTTTGTTTAGTTTCGCTAAAACAATAAATGTTTTGGGAAAGATGAGACAGGAAGGAGGGGGAAAGTCAAGGAAAGAGAGAAAAAGAAGGCGAAAGAGAGGAAAAAAAGAAAAGATACAGAGAGAAAAGAGAAAGAGAAAGAGAAAGAGAAAGAGAAAGAGAAAGAATAAACGATCGAGTAAATGTGCAGAATTGAAACTTGAAGACGATTTTTGGCTTAATATTGGCTGTATCATTGCATGATTGAAACATGAATGTGTGCAAAATACATGCGGAAAAAACAAAGATGGAAAACCATCATCTCAATATTATATACATAAACTGTCGTACTACCATTTCTTCCGTTGTTATTGTTATTGTTCTTGTTGTTGTTTTTGTTTTTTTTCTGATCCGAGAATAAAAATGTATTGCCGTGGAAAAGCTTTAAATAAATTGTGCTATTCACATTTTATGAAGAGCTTTTCATATAAAATGGTAAAATGTTGTTGAGATTTACATTTTTCGTTTGGCACATATAAAATATACCGTAATTGATTGGCAGACATTGAAAATGATATATTCAATTATCTTCTTTAACAAAATCATACTGTTTGCCATACATGCGAAAAAAGTGCTCTCATTAAACGTTAAATCAGTTAATAATAATAGCAACAACAACAACAACAACAACAACAATAACAACAATAACAACAACGAAAAAAGCAACATCAACAACATCAACAGCGACATCAACAGTGTGCTTTCATAAAGGATAATTGGGAACGCAAATTGATGTGCTTCACAAATTTTATATATACATATTGATGATGATGAAAATAAATCACCGATTTCTCACAAAACTATTCATCAGCTCTAATGAATCAATGCCAATCGTATGCTGTCGAAGAGAAATTTTGAATACGATTTTTAGCTCATATTAATAAGGTTTTCTTCGTATACATACATTTCAAAATGAATGTGTTGTTGTTTCGAAAATTGAGAATCATACTCTCTCTTTCGCTCTTTCTCTCTCGCTCTCTCTCTCTCTCGCTCTCTCTCTCTCTCTCTCTCTCTCTCTCTTTCTCTCTCTTTCACTTACTCACTCACTCACTCTCTCTTTCTTTCTCTCCTTCTCTTTCTCTTTCACTTTATCTTTCTCTCTGTCCATGTTCACACTCTATTTCTCTCTCACTCTTGTGTGATGCTTGCAATTTAATTATAAATAATGCCAGTATAGCAAATTTTTATCGATGATTTTTTGTTTACATTTTACCGTTGCGTTGTTGTTTTGTTTTCTGTATTCGTAAATTTTTTGATATTTTTTTTTTTTTTTTTTTTTTTTTTATTTTAATATTCATTGATATTATGATGAATTTTGTACACAAAGGACGTTAGAGTGGGTAATTTTTATGGACCGAAAAATTAATATGGCATGCTTGCTGTTGCAATGACCGTTTAAAGAAATGAATGTATATAGACAATTTTCGTTGAAAAATATTACACGATCTACTGAACATTGTGATGGTATCTGTATCCGTTGTTTATTGATCAAACATTATGAAAGAGACGGAGGGAAAAAGAAAAAAAAACACACACATATTACTTATGTTGATGTTTATCAATAATAAAATTGAGCTAATGAATGTATCACAAATCGTTGATACCGAAGAGTATAATTTGAATACAATTTATATGAAAAGATGAAAAAGAAAAAAAAAAAATAGATTGAACAATCTCATCATGTCGAAATTTGATTGAAACAAAAAATCAATTCAAACAAAGATTGAAAGCACACATTCAATATTTTGTCGCATCGCGTAAGCGGCATGACTATTGTCCATCGAAATAATTTGTATTGCATTGAAATAACGACGAAAAGTAGGGACAAAAATGAAGAAAAAAGCGATGAAAGAGAGAGAGAGAGAGAGAGAGAGAGAGAGAGAGAGAGAGAGAGAGAGAGAGAAAGAGACAAAAATGATCGAATATTTCGATCCGAACGAGTAAGAACGAAGAAACGAAATGAGAAATATACAAACGAGCGATATACAGATAGAAAAAAAAAATCAGGAACAGCGTAACGATCAACACCGCCAAAATAATGCATATGCAATATGCATGGAATATATTATGCTGATGTTTACACTAAATATACGCATATCATAAATTATATATTATTGAATATTCGGATATGGCGTTTGGCTGTGAATTTTTTTTTTGTTTCTTTTTTTTTTTGCCGCCTTCATTCCATTTTCTATCTACTGTGAATGTAATTTATTTGAATGAACGATACTTACTCTCTGAATCGACGATTATCGATGACCAGGCCAATTGTGCTGATGCTATTTGAATTGATGACAGCGTTAAGATGAATATACACACTGTCGACATTAACAGCGATTTTCCAAACATTGCGATTTATTTTGCTCCAATGGAATATACAAAACAGAGCTTATGAGCACGAAAAAGAAAGAGCAAAAACAAAAAAAAAAAAGAAAGAAAGAAAAAGAAACGCCACTCAATTCAATTCTTTTCTATTATATTCTTTATATTTCTTCAATTTCATTGAATGCGGCACAATTATTTGTCACTGATTTCGGTTTTTTTTTTTTATATTTCTTCACTTGCTTTTATCCCAACGGTTATTTACATTTAGAGGTATTTCTTTTTTTTTAAATTTGTTTTTTTTTTGTCTGTCACTTTTTCACCGCGAATTTTCTTTGATTAAAATTCACGATTATTTTTACTGCGAAAAATTCTTCTGAATGGTTTTTGTTTTCTTTTTTGCTTTGTTAAAATGTAAATTTTCACTTTATCAAATTCGTTTTTTTTTTCACTTTATCGACTTTTTTTTTTGCATTTGTTTGATTGTTCATGTGTGAATTTGGCAATTGTTATTTGAGCTACATTTTTAAAAACATTTAGCGGTTAATTTCTTTTGCATATGACAAACTATGTGAATGTTTTAACATTGGATTCTTTGTTTGTTTAATTTTTTTTTGTTTTTGTTTTTTTTCAGTTCATTGCATTGATAGTGTAGACGATTCAAAGCTGTGTTTAGTTGCACTGAATTCAATTGCAACTCACACCAATAACTATGATTTCATTTGATGAATGAGAACATTTTCTATTGATCTTTGGTGTGCATAATACACCAACAGTTATCTGAACTCACACTATAGTCGCTTCAGTTTTTTGTTTCAATCAAAATCGAAAACAAAAAAAAAAAAAATTTTAATGCATTCATCACCATTTAATCTGGTCACTCAGTTGAATGTTTTTTTTTTCCACATCTTTTTGCGGCTGCTATTGATTTCGTTGCACTAGTTCGATGCCAACAATTTCACACATGAATTCGATTATTTTTGTGTGCCAAAGACGAGACACACACACATGCACGCACACTAAAACACGAATGTTTTTTGTTTTTGTTTAATTTTCGAATGCAAAAGATCAAAGCCCGAAATACACGCATAAAATGATAAGCGAATAGAAAATTGAGAAAAAGTGTTGAGTAACTGAGCGCGCTTGCAAAATTTGGTATGTATTTGTTGAAAAATTTATTTCTAGGCTTTATGCGAAAAATAGATTTTTTTTTTCCTTTTTTTTTTTTTGCTTTCTTCATAAAAACTTTTTTGTTGCTTGTCTGGTGCGAATAATGCGGTTGATGCAGATTTCGACACCAAAATGAAATACGACAAACATTCTATTTATTTGCAGTTAAATCAACGTGAATGTGTCGCACACAAAATGTTTTCTCATAAATAACTCTCTGCAGCCATTAGCCATGAGGCACAAGATGGTGAGAAAAAGAGAGAGAGAGAGAGAGAGAGAGAGAGAGAGAGAGAGAGCAAGAGGGATAGAGATCGTTAGACAATGAAAAAATTATTTAACAAAAGAAGAAAACGAAAGAAGAAAAAAAACATCGCGTGGCTGCTAAATCCATCTAAAGCACAAACTCCATTAGGATATCATCATAGTTGGATGTAGTTTTCCATCCATATGCTGTATTGTCCAAATCCTGTAATAAAGAAAACAATATAAAATTGATGGCACTATTTTTACTGTTTGTTTGCATATATATGTATTTTAATTTTTGGGGAAAAAAGGAGAAAAGAGAAAATCATGTTTAAAAAAGTTTATCCTAGTAAATGTAAAAATTTGTTGTTTCGCGATTTTAATTGTTGAATTCTTATTTTGTTACATGGTTTGTGATCGTTTCACTTACACATTTTTTTTTTTTTTTTAATAAATGAGTTTGAAAATGTAATTTCGTCTCTGGTTGGATTTTTGTTTTTCTGTTTTTTTGTTTTTTCGTTGTTGGATTTGGTTTGGTGAGCTTTTGGCAATTTATTTTGCTATGATGGATCAGAAAAATAAAAACAACCGAAGCGAATATCGAAAATAGTTGCTTGAAGCTGAAAAATGGTTTCTGATTGACTCAGCACAATTCTTGTGCATTTCATATAAACTTTTCACAATTGTGACATAATGAAAATCCATTTTGTTTGCTTGTGATAGTGGTTTTATTGATATCACGTAAGCAAAATGTTTCTTCCCACATACTTTTTTTTACGCAGATTAATTGCTTTGTATGTTTTTGAACCAAATCGCATTTTTCGTTGTTTTATTTTTTTCTTTCATTTCTCTTTGCTTTTCTCTCTGCCTCTTTCACGCTCTATATCTCATTCTCTTTTATTCCTTGCCTGTCTTCCTCTATTTCTTTCTCATAAGAGATGGACTCTCTTTTTCATTCTCACATTTATCTTCGTTCTCTTACTATTCGCTCGGTTTACTTAAAATGCGTAAAAGATAAGGAAATAGAGAGAAATATACTATTGTTTGTCATTAGAGCATTGAAATTTTCCATAATATCGCCGGTAGTTAAATTTATGCAAGAACGAATTGAACGAGAATAACCGAACAAAGTGAATGAAATAGAAGGGGGGCGGAAAAAAAAACATCGAGAAAACAACAATGACGATGGCAAAACTTGTTCTGCATAACTTTTAACACAACTAACTTTCTGGACAATTTCATAATGTGCTGAAATAACACAGCACCACTTGGATCAAAGTTTTCTTTGCAAATCAATACACGGCACACAAAAGGAATGCACGAAATGGAGAGGAAGAGAGAGAGAGAGAGAGAGAGAGAGAGAGAGAGTGAGTTAGACTGAGAGATAGAGAGAGAGAAAGAGTGAGAAGTAGAGAGAGAGGAGAGAAAGAGATAAAGGGAGAGAGAGAGAGAGAGAGAGAGAGAGAGAAAGAGAGAGAGAGAGAGAGAAAGAGAGAGAGAGTGAGAGTGAGAGTGAGAGAGAGAGATAGAGATAGAAAGAGTGTGAAAGAGAAACGGAAAGAAACTGAGAGAGATGTAGAGAAGAGGAATACGAGTAAATTGGTAAGCAATAGAGATGGATTGAAAATGGGAGCAAGTGAACAAGCGATGGAAAGTGAATATGTTAGAAACAGGAGATGAAAAACTTAGATAAATGATAGAGGTGGAGTTAAAGAGGATGCTGATTTGTATCACATTCATTCATTCATTTCATTTTCATTCATGATAGAGTTGTATAATTAACACTTGAAAATACGTTTCATGTTCAAACGTTAAATATGTATGAAAGTGAAAATGAAATACACTCTATGAATGTTAGTGAGAAGCGCACGTTCAAATGCTTTCGGTCAATGCGAGAGCTATCTATAGAAAAAGCGTAGATATATTATGAGATGCATAATTGTGAAAGATATCTGAACGCGTACAAATTCCATTTAGGTAGAGAGTGAGCTAGCGAGCGGGAGATTGAGAGTTAACGATTTGTTTATGCATATGGTGAGATATTATATAGTTTTTGAGAGGGGCTTCATGTCATTAGAGTACACAAAATATGCATTTGCCAATGCTATTATCATTCGTATTGCTGTATCTGTCTACCTCGCACTCTCTGTCTCTCTCTCTCTCCCTCACACTCCCTCGCTCTCTCTCTCTCCCTCTCTTCCTCGCTCTCTCTCTCTCTCTCTCTCTCTCTCTCTCTCTCTCTCTCTCTCTCTCTCTCTCTCTTCCTGTCTTTATCATTCTAACTCACTCCATTGTTTTTTTGGTCTCGTTTGCATTGAATCCGGTTGGATGATAATATCGTATAAGGCATCGAGAGCGTGTTGGTGCAGATTTTCACATTTTCGTCTCTTTTAATAAGATTAAAATTGGATACAACAAAAACATACTTTTACACGAATGAAAAATGGAAATGCAGAGCAGAGCAAAGCATAACAACGAGAATGTGCGACAAATGAAGATGATTTCAAAATGAAATACAAAGAACGAATGAACGAACGAACGACAGACCAGCACACACACACACACACTATCCCGAAAACAATACGAAAAGTCGTGGAATGCCATAATTACTTAATCAAACATAAACAACACACAAAATGTACATTAAATGCAGCACTGAGAGTATTTCGTGTCTATATATTTATATATGATGTCGAATATGTATTCTCTGCTCAATGCACAGTGGCATTCTAACAACAGCATTCATTCATTCATTCATTTCACCCTTGTGAAAAAAAAAAAACAAAAAGAAAAACGAAAAAAATATATGATTCACATTCAAATTGTATAAAACACATTCAGATAGACTCATGAAATTCGCTGTCGACTTTTCCTCGTCATTTTACGCTTGTGAATAAATTTTACGCTCGCAAAATGGGTAGAGATTTTTGCGAGTTTTCATTTCACTCGATGGCAAATTGTTTTTTCTTTGTGTTTTTTTTTTTTTTTGTGATAGTTTTCTTCATGAAAACTATATTCAAATGTAGAGGTATATGAGGTTGCATTTATAGACTATATCTGCTGCTGGCCATTGAATGTAAACCATAATCGGTTGGAATGTAACATTTGTTAAAAAAAAAAAAAAAGAACTAACAAACGATTTTTCGTGTAGCAGTTTGCCCAATATTACTACTACATTGATGCTTTAACATGTGTATAAAGGTGCTCTTTTTCTCCATTTAATAAAACACACAAAATGATAACTGCACATTGTTGATCATTGACCGAAAAAGAAAATGATCCAGTTTTTCGGAGTGAAGCCACACGATTCGTTTTGTGTGTGTGTGTGTGTGTGTGTGTGTGTGTGTGTATCTTCTTGCACTCACTGCACAATCATCGATTTATATGATTTTGAGTGACTTTTGTCCTTTTTGTCATTCATGCACTTTACGAAAAAGCGACCATGATATGTATATAAGCAAAAGTTGCCATTCCATTTTATGTAGCCAATGGAACAATAGTAGATTCGAAATGGCATTTATTATATATACTTTCGATGTTTTAGCTTGTAGCTTGTGTGACAGCAGAAAACATTTTCATTTTCTCGGCTTTAGAAGCGAGGCGAGATGGCTTAAATAAATGAAACTTTTATAACATCTATTTTTGGAAAATAAATTTTGTGCTTGCATCGAATAAGGTCTGGTGGTGGTGATGGTGGTTGTAATATTGGTTGAGCTGATGATGGTGATGGTAGCTAAAAATGCAAGCAAATGCAATTCGATGCGATGCATTTTCATTTTTTTCTTTTTTTTTTGCTCATTCGATTGCATTATTTTGATTCCAAATCGACAATTTCAAATTGTTATCATATTCCATTATTGTTCAATGATTGCTGCCAATTTATTCTGATTTCACAAATTTTTGTGCACAATGTATACATAGGCAAAAGGAATATGATGAGCAATGAACAAATGTTAAAAGAAAAAAAAAAGAACAAACAAACAAACAAAAAAATAACAAACTAGCACATAAATTTTATTCATTCTCACACTATGTTATCAAACAAATGCCATTTTCGTTGAAAATATTTGCGGTGCGGTTGCGTTGACATATTTATTTAAATGATGAAATTAAATTTGAAAAAAAGCACTACCGAAATGAGTAATAAAATGTGAGAAAGAGAGAGAGAGAGAGAGAGAGAGAGAGAGAGAGAGAGAGAGAGAGAGAGGAAGGAATGGAGGTAGGGAGGTCGGTAGAGAGTTTGAATGCAATGCAATGAATAGCAAAAAGTTGCACTCAAAATCAAATTATTACCAACTGTCATTATAAGAGTTCATCTTTGCTCTAATTGTATGTTTTATCATAAAATTCTCGTCAGATAATTCGTTGCAGCTGCAAACATAATCCACTTCACGAGCAAAATGCGGATCAATTTTTGCCGAACAAACCTCAGCTTATTGAAGCACTCAGCGCGGCGGTGAGTGTACGTTAATTCTACTTTTTTTTCTTCATCTATTATCTCTCGTTTCTCACATTTTCTCTATTTTTCTTCTTCCTCTTCATCGCTCCTTCTCTCTCTCCTTCTCTCTCCTTCTCTCTCTCTCTCTCTCTCTCTCTCTCTCTCTCTCTCTCTATCTCTCTCTCTCTCGTTCTCTTTCGTTCTCTCTCTCTTTCTCTCATTTTTTCTGTTTCTCGCACTCTTCATTTTTCCTTTTATCGTTTCTCTCCATCTCTGCCTTCATTTTTCTTTCTCACTCTTTCGCTCTGGTTTCCGTTTTTACTTCCTATCTACATTTATATATTGCAAAGCGTAATGTTAACAAACTATTGTGTAATTGCAATGATATCATATGTAAGAGCAAGTGATTTTACATGCCAAATACACGATTATAACATTGAATATAATATTCGAATGAATGGGAATGATGAAGAGAAATATGGATATGAAACGACTAATAATTTGTAATGATGAGCTGAAATTAAATGTAGTATACAGGTTGAAATTGGGTACAAACGGTGAGAAAATATGAATAAAAATGAGATGAATAAAAATGAAATGATTCAAAAATGCTATAATAATAATATTCAAGTAATTTTGGCAATGTGTAGTTGCTGCTGTCTATATCATTCATCACTATTGATATCGTATATTTGATTTAAAATGTTCAAGTGAACCGAAATAAATATTTTCATTAAATTTACATTTACGATAAAACAAACGAGATGCAAATGTAATTTAAAGGAAAAACGTCTCTCATACGCTTTGATGGCACTATGTGCAACAAAAATTTCGAAACATTGTTGGTAAAAAAAAAAAAAAAAAAAAAAATTAGAAGCGAACACAGACAGAGCAAGCAAACCAAAACATTTGAAATAATAATTTGTTTAGTGGCTTCAAAATGCGATGATTTTCGGCTTCAAAGTGTATATAGAGTTGTGTATGTGTGTTCGATTCGTAATTTGCATCAGAAAAGAACGAGAGAGTGAGAGGGAGTGAGAGGGAGGAAGAGTGAGATAGAGAGAGAATAGAGAGAGTGAAAGTGAGAAAGAATGAGAGAGATAGAGAGAGAGAGAGAGAGAGAGAGAGAAGAGAGAGAGAGAGAGAGAGAGAGGGAGAGAGAGAGAGAGAGAGAGAGAGAAGAAGAGAGAGAGAGAGTGAAAGAGAGAGAGAGAGGGAGAGTGAGAGGGAGAGAGAGAGAATGAAAGTGAGAGAGATAGAATGACAGAGGGGTGAAACAAACATTGATTCAGTGTTTGGTTTGCATGATATTCGAATGGAAAATAGTCGTGTGTTTTGTTTCGACGCTATAATGCAGGAAAATTTGTAAAGTGTGGGTCAAGTGTGGTGTATGTGTGTGTGTGTGTCCCATAGAAAATTGTTGGCTATAAACATGTGTAATGCAGAAATGTGAGAAAAAGTGTGAGGAGATATAAACTGAGAGTATGAGACAGAGACACTATCAATTCACAACCGCACATCACTACATCATTTCAAGTAATATTAGTTTTAGCACAGTAAATCAAAATGCCTTTGCAAACGCCCCGAAAAACGAAGTTTTTGGCATAAATTTTGGAAAAGCAGACGAGGTTTGTTGCAACTTTATTGCATGATGCGGTATGCAATGTGCATCGGTTGTGAGAAATTTTATCAAATTTATCACAGACATAGAGAGAGAGAGAGTAAGAGATAAAGAGACACACTCTCACACTCACATAGACACAAACTTCGTATTACATGCTACAAAGTACAAATATATGTCGATAAGCAATAGTGTGCAACCAGGTTTTCATATGGCTTACTAGCGATCTCTTGTTTACTAATTAAAATTTTCCCGAAGCACACAAAATGAGAACAGCATTGACTACAAGCGAGAGTGGAACGATGAGCTTTCTTGCCTTTGTAAAATAAGATGTCTATGAAATTTCTTTGGTGTTTTCAAGCGTTTTCTTTACATTTTATGTTGTTCATCGTCACAAGTGAATGTTCTTTAAATCTTGTTTTTGCACTTATTCTGTGTAAATTCGATGTGTATTTTCCAGGGCAAAGAACATTTGATGTGTTGTAATATTGAAGACGACCTCGAAAGATGAGATAACGTATAAATATATATATAGATTTTCATTACAACGTTCCCGTATGGTTGGTCTACCGGATGGCATTTGGGAAGCGTCAATGCAGATGCAACTTTTATTTGTGCAACTATATTACACAAAAATGGCGAGCAACATGAGTCAAATATCCAAAAAGACAGAGAGCCAAAGTTCCAAAGTGAGTGACAGCACATGATAGTGAAAGAGAGCGGGACAAAGAAAAGGCAAGAGAGAGAGAGGGAGAGAGAGAGAGAGTGATATGGAAATGAGAAAAATCTGAATAAGAATAGAAAAAACTAGGAAAAAAGACAAACTTTTGCAAAAAGACAAACTTACATCATGATGCAAAATACATTTTCTCTTTCATTATTTGTCGGATGTTTATGATTTTTGATTTGCACAAAACCCCATCGCTGTGACGATGGTTTGTTTCGATTTTTTTTTTTTTTTTTTTTTAAATTTGTGTTTTTCGGTTTGAAAAGTCAAGAAAAATGTTTACATCAGTACATTGGCCTTACTTTTTTCATTTCTTTTCCCTTCTTTGGCTTGACATTTTCCATTCGCATTCGCATTCTCAATTCTCAATTGCTTAACCTATAAACCGCGTTGTTAAATTTTCACGTAGAATAATGAAAATGCTTTATTTCGAAATGTAATATGTTTTCGTTTGGCTTTCGTTAAAAGGCTCATTCTCAGCGCGATTTTAAAATCAAGCACCCTACTATTGGACGAAATTTAATTTTAGCTTAAATGTGTGTATATGTCCACGGGTGCACGCTATTAATTTTTTCCTTTCTCCTGTGTTTTAATCATTGAAATAATTTTTTGGGCACAATAACCGAAGCGTCCACCATCACCATCACCATCACCATCACCATCACCATCACCATCACCATCACCATCACCATCACCATCACCATCACCACCACCACCACCACCACCATCACTAAAAAAACCCCTGGTTGACAAATTACAATGATCGGTAATGGTGTGAGCGAGAACATTCTGTACATTAAACAGTGAATAATAAATGAGAATTAGCGGATTATTATTATTCAACAGATGATAATTATGCGCAGTGTGAGAAAAACTTGAAAATGTTTGTGGTTTTTCCCACTGGAAAAAGTTGTAAATGGTACCGGGTATTTAATTCGATTCATTTTGCAAACATTTTCACTCTCACTCACATTTAAAATTGGGTTGGTATGCAATGCTTTTTTTTTTATTTTATTTTATTTTTTCTCGGCCATCTGCTGCGATCTTACCGAATTATGCACGACCAACTCTTGTTTCATTCGTTCTATTCTCTCTCTCTCTCTCTCTCTCTCTCTCTCTCTCATTGCCCCTTTTAGTGTCTCTTTTTCCCGGTTCATTTTTCATTCTCCGTCTCTCTCTTTCCCTCTCTTCCTCTCTCCCTCACTCCCTATTTCCCTCTCTCCTTCTCTGCCTCTCTCCTTCTCTCATTCTCTCATTCTCTACCTCTCTCCCTCTCTCCTTCTCTCCTTCTCTCCCTCTCTCCCTCTCTCCCTCTCTCCCTCTCTCCCTCTCTCCCTCTCTCCCTCTCTCCCTCTCTCCCTCTCTCCCTCTCTCTCTATCATTGCAACCATGCCATTTTCTCAGAATTGTGATTGGCCAAAAAAAGACAAATACTGAGGAGATTCTTTAAACGTTTTCTGAATATTTTGCCACGATAAATTGTTTGCAAATCTTGGGCATGATGTGAAAACTTGTGCAAACTGGCAACCACGAAATGTGGTTCAGGCCACGTTTCGATATTTAAACAGATGAAAATTAAAATACTTATCCAAAAATTGTGCAAATGGCAATCAAGTGAGCTTACCTATACCATTTTAACGCCGCCCAGTTAATGCATAAATTTTCTGTATGCAGCATGCAATGATGACGCTTCAATGCCACATTATTGCAGCTTTGCGGTGATTTAAAATAGCTGACAATTATTTTTTCCTCTTCTTCTTCCCTTTTCCATCTCTCTGTTCTTCTCTCTCTCCTTCTCCCTCTCTCTCTCTCTCTTTCTCTTTCTCTATCTCTCCCTCCGTTCTTCTCTCCCTCTCTCTCTCTCTTGCTGCCGCCTCTTTTTTTGCTATCATTTCTTTCATTTTGTGTTGAGCGCATTCGGAATTAGGCAAAAAGCCTTTAATGAATATTTACATTGGTCGGAAAAAAAGTGTGATATTCAGAATAGAAAAAAAAAGTAAATATGTTCAGGAATCTATGTGTGAATGTGTGTGTGTGTGTGTTTTTTTTTTTGTAATTATTGTTGAAATATTCACAGTTCGATATGTGTCAAATTGATGTGGTCGAAATGGTGGACAGGTCACGAAACCAATCAATATTTCATTTGAAATGTTCAGGCAACTGGCAAATATAAACCAATAAATGAAACACATTTATGGGCCATAGCCAATAGTTATAAGCGCTATGGCAGGAAGTGCAAAATAACAATTTCAGGCCAAATTCCAATAAACATCGGCTCACATCATCAAATATACACTTAATACCCAATGCTCAATGCTCATGACATCTACGTTGCGTTTTAATCAGAATGCATACGAATATTTTATTAGAAAATTCATTTCAATGCATTGTTTATGGCAACTCGACATTTATGTGCTTGTATATGGTTGAGATATTTGCAGTTGCAGTTCATGTCATCTCACTTATTAAACCAAACGATGATTACACCAACAAGAAAAGACAACTTATGAATATCAGTGTGTTTGTGTTTGTGTGTGTGTGTGTATGTCTATGCATCCAGTGCATTATCGTATTAGTTCGCATGATTTCATAAGTAGAAAATAATTTCATTGCAATGTGATTGGATTGGATTGGTGGAATGAATTTTGTTCACTCAAAAGGATTAATCCTTATGCATGATACTCGTTCAAATGTCATTAGAACACATTGCTTTATATGTGATTGTCCTGAATGGTATAGCTCTGAGGCATAATGATTCCAAATACTTCGCACTTTCTTAATGTAAAATGAAACGCAAAATACATTTCTTAGTTTTCATATTTTTTTTTTTTCATTTTTTGCTAAAGAAAAGTAAACGATCTTATCATATCATCGCTCTATTATGATTATTATTCAGTTTACACAGAAAAATCATACTTTTATTTGAATTGCGTTATCTTTCTTTCTTTTTTTTTTTTTTTCTTCTTGTTAGCTTTATTTGTTAAAGCAGTTCATGTCGAAAGAGTGGAAGGTAGAGAAATGGAGGGGGTGAGAGTTATGGAACAATTAAAGTAGCGAGAGAGAGAAAGAGAGAGAAAATATAGAGAAATTTAGAGTGAGGTCGACAGGGAGATGGAGAAATGCAGGCAACGTAGAAAATAAGTAACAACAACAACAACAACTAACGAGTTCATGGCACGCTGACTGAAATGCCATTCCTTTATGATTGACAGATCGCTAACGACCTCTTGTTAGCGATATTAAGTTTTCATCTCATGCTCTCACACTCGCTTCCTTTCTCTCTCTTCCTTCTTCTCTCCCTCCCCCCCACTCCCTCTTTCTCACTCTCTCTGTCTCACTCTCTCTCTCTCTTTCCCTCTCCCTCCCTCTCTCTCTCTTTGTGTGTGAGTCGGTCTCTCTCTCTCTCTCCCTCTCTCTCTTTGTGTGTTTGTGTCGGCTCTCTCTCTCCTCCCGTGCTACTGTCTTCGTCATTGTCGTCCGTTTTCGCTGTTAACTCTGTATTCGGAAATGGTGTATTTGTGGAAGTGTATGTATGTGTGTGTTTGTGTGTGTAAAGTCATTTCGATCAATTTGTCTTTTTACCACGCAAAATGCTTTCACATCAGCAATGAATCTTCGTTTAATATTCTAAAACTAAATGGATTCAACTTTCGACTGGGTGGAAAAATAAAGTAAATTCAAATCAGTTGTATGAATATTTATAAAGCATTGAGAAGAAAATCTCTCGCTTTCTTTCTATCTCTCACTCACGCTCTCTCTCTCTTTCTCTCTTGCTCTCTCTCACTCTCACTCCTCTCTCTCTCTCTCTCTCTCTCTCTCTCTCAATCTTTGTGTCGACTTGGTCGTTTGAAAAATTCGAGCGTGTGAACACACATTTGAAAGTTGAATAGTTGGAAATGCTTTTGAAAACCGTTCAATCAATTACTGTCGTCGTTATCTGGTGAATTGTTTTTTTTTTCTTTTGCTTTTCCATGCTCTCTGTACGGTTTTGTTGTCACAGGGATATTTATTTGAATGTCTTGTGCAGGCTCGTCCATTTCATTATCATTTGAAATGGTTGTGAATGTTGTCGTCATCATCATCAACATCAATATCAACATCAGCAACATCGTTGTCATTTCTACAACTTTGCACCGGGTAAGGTGCCATTGGCCACTAGTGTCCCATGTTAAAATTTTCTGTTGAATCGATTCTATATATTGAGGCATATTCGTCGTCTACAGATGCTACTATTTTGCTAAAGATTGAAAATTGAATCAGTTGCGGTCTGCGGTGGCCAACAAATTTTTCAACAAATGTCAATGTTGTACATGAGAGATGAAGAAAACTACATACAAAACCAATAAATGTGTGAATAAGTGCAACGAAGGACTATGAGACAAATGACTTTTTACAACACTTAAATGATGTTTCAAACAATTTAAAAGCACTCAAAACTTACGAATCGATCCGATTGAATTGTGTAAATGATTTTCTCACAAAACAACAACGACGCAACAATGTTACGTTACCCTTGTGAAAATAAAATGATTGATTGTCAATCAATTTGGGATAATTCTCAGTCGATTTTAACCGATTCTACTTACTTTTAAGCCATTTTATTTTTTTTTTTTCAGGTAAATATAATTATAACCAAAGTCGACTGAGTTTTCAATTAGAAAACCAGCCAAAATGTCCCAAATTAATCGGTTTGGAATTATAAGTGATTAAAAATTATTCGAGTTCATACAAATTACAAAAAACACTCAATTTTATTCACTAATTTAATTTTCACAAGGGATATTTAATTCAATATAATTGAAAATACACTGAATTTCAATACTTTTCATTCCAATGTTATTTGGTTAAAAAGTAACACTTTTTCTTATGTTTGATTTATTGCTTTTTCTAAATTATTTAATGGAAATTACATTTCATGCTATTTATCAAAAATGTTCTTATCGTTAAAATGACAAGATTTAAAATGATTTAAATGAAAACAAACACAATTACAATTTTTCACATTGAATTGTATTTTGGAAACATTCATTGCATGAATGTCAGATCGTTTTCAAATGTGTCATTGAATTCAATAGATATTCTAAAGAATTAAAAGAATGTTAAACAAATAAAACATCTTAATTTGCCCTGTTTCAATCATTCCCTTTTTTTTCATTCTCGTCAGTCTTCAATTAATAAGGGACCATTGAAAAACACCTCTCGATTGTCTCACACGATGATTTTTCTTGTTAAATATTTCCAGATTTTGCTGAAGTTTTTCATTTTATTTTTCATGTTCTTCGCCTTACGCTCTTTTGTTAACCCCTCTCCCTCGTACAAAATTGTTCTCGCTTATTTGCTCTGTCGTATGCTTCTATAAGACTTTACGACTCATTATAAACAATGAAGAAAGTTGAGAAAAAGTACGGAAGCAAACAAAAACAAACAGAAAAAAATATAAAAAACGAAGAAAATCGGTATGAAACTGCACAATTTGAGCTTTTTGCTGAAGAGTGGTTATTGTTGTATTGTGCCAACACATAATGAGAGGGTTGAAATGCAATGCATATTCAAATCCGGGGGAAAAAAAATATAAATATGTGACACACCGAATGAAATACGAGATATTTTAACACGTGCAGAGTTGAGATGACAATAAAAAAAAAAAAAAAAAAAAAAAAAAAAAAAAATCTACAATTCAAATATGGAGCTTTTCATTCTTTTTTTTTTCTTCTTCTTTCTTTCTTGCACTAGTAATCACATAAACATTGTATGTATACACTTGTCAAATACACAGAAGGAATGCGACGAATAAGAATGGTATCGTTTATTTTAAAGCGACGAAGATTTTTCAATGACAAAGCTATACGATTTCTGTTTACATAACTTCAATGGTATTCTTTCAACGCTTTATTTTTGCCACCATTGGCAAAGAGTTTTGGTTTCTATGTAATTTTTTCCCTTCTCTTCTTCTTCTTCTTCTTTCATTTTGTGTGTGTTGTTCTTGGTGCACCAAGAACATTGTGACAGTGAAAATTATCATCATATTGCGATTTTTTTTTTCTTTTTCTTTCTTAAATAAACTGCCAGTCTTTACGATATGATGAATTGGAATTTCTTTCATTTTTGCACATTATTTTGTTACACACTTGCACTTGCTCTGTCCATCATTTTCAACAAGACTTCTTTCAATCCCTTTCGTTTCTTTTTCTCTCATTCTCGTCGGGTCCGTTTCTCTTACTCGCACTCTCACTCTCGCTCTCTCTCACTCTCACTCTCTCTCACTCTACTCTCTCTCTCTCTCTCACTCACTCTCACTCTCTCTCACTCTCACTCTCACTCTAACTCTCTCTCTCTCTCTCTCTCTCTCTCTCTCTCTCTCTCTCTTTCTCTCTCTCTCACTCTCTCTCTGTCTCAATTTATTTCATCTCCGTTTCACTCTATTTACTACTTACTCTCGCATGTCTTCTTCTCAATGGCTTTAAATGGCATCAACTTGTATGTGAAACAGTGTATATCAAGGCAAATGTGGACAACAAGCAAATGATGTCGTCTTTCATGAATATTATTACTATTATTAATTTTTCTCTCTTCATGGTTGACAATGATTTTTTTTTTTTCATCGCATTTGTTTCATTTTCTTTTTTTTTTGAATTTTTTTGCGTTTTTTTTTTTTATCCATGTTGTCGTTCGATGATTTGTTATGTTCTTGTCACATAGCATATATTGCTGTTGAATAGAACTAATATTGGTGCAAAAGCAACAAATTGAATAGGCGTCAACAGCAAAACGAGGAGAAGAAGAAGAAAAAAACAACAACAACAAAAGTGAAATGTGTGTTAACAATAGGCAAATGAAGATTCTGGTATATGTCAACATTTAATTTCTATTTAATGTGATAAATTGAGAAAAGGCCGAAAGAGGGAAAAGAGGCGGATGATATACGATAGGGAAAAACCACCAACATATAATGCATGTTGATGGGCATTTTAATCGTTACAATGTGTTGTCGCTACCAGAGAGACGATACCAACAAAATGGATTCATTTAAATGGTAAATTAATGAAAATGCACAAGCGGAAAATGAATAAGTGCGTAATGTCCGATGAAAATTATGATTTCATTGTAGCTGGGAACTTTTCAATTTGACTCAATAAAAAAAAAGTCATAATTAAGTTAAATTTTTAATTGTTCTTTCAAATTCAGCGACGAGAGATTTTTGTTTTGTTTCATTTACATTTTTTCTCTCTCCCTCTCTCTCTCTCTCTCTCTCTCTCTCTCTTTTTTTCTCTCTTTTGAACGCACATTTTGTTCATTTTACACTTGAAACGTGTTAATGTAAAAGCAGCCATGTTGAAAAGTCAAAAGTTTATATATTTCATAAATTTTTGCGCGTGAAATTAAAACAAAGTTTTACAGTTATTTTGTTCTATAACCTCGGAACGATTATATTTTGTTTTACAACCAAGTGAGATTCGTACAATGTGTGTCTGTGTGTCTGTGTGTGCGTATATTTTTAGCACTGTTCGTTTTATTCCATTTCGAACTTGAACTTCTCGAAATTGTTTCGATGCGGAAAATGGCATGTCTCGAGCGAGAAAAAAACGATGCACAGTGCATACACGTGCCATGTATATGTGTGCGGGGGTAGGGGCACACAAAAAGCATTTGTATCAAAAATCGAAGAAGAAGAAGAAGACGAAAAGGGAATGGGCACCATATTTTTGGCGCTGAAAATCTCAAACACCATTCAATCCCAGAATACGATTGTGAATTATGGCAATATTTGCATTTTGCACATGTGCCATTTCAATTACAGTGAAAGCAGAGGGTAGCACAAAATGAACGAGTGAGTAAGCGAATCAACAGAGGAGCAAAATAGAATGAAAATGAAAATGAACAAAAAAAAAAACAAAAAAAAAAAAAAATATTGCAGGTTTTTCTGCCATGCAATTTCCAGACACACTATGAGCACGAGACCCCTTGCAGCGATTACGAATAGCTTAATATTAAATAGTACTTTTTCACACTTTGTATTGTGCTTGATTGATGTTGTGTGCACTTTAACTGTAACACACTGTCGGGGTATTCAAACAAAGGTACCATGCCATGCTTGTTCTCATTCCTTCGACATTTTTTATCTCGCTCAATTCATACATTCTCTCTCGCTCTTTCAAACTTTCTCTCTCTCTCTCTCTCTCGCTCTGCCTCTCTCCCGCTCTCTCTTTTTCTCTCTCTCGGCTCTCCCTCGTTCTCTCTCTCGCCCTCTCTCTCTTTCTTTCTCTTTTTTGATTTCGAAAATGCTTCTTTTCCAATCGCACCCTCTCACTCCTGACCTCTGTCTCACTCTCTAAAATGTCATTTGCCAGGGCAAATAAACCATATAAATTATGTGTAATACACATTGCACTTACGCATTTCCTCCGTCATTTATTCCATTTTCGATTTAACGCTAGCGGTAAATCATTGATCATTCCGCTTGTTTTATTCTTTTTTTATGTTGTTGTTGTTTTTTTTTCCTTCTTTTGCTCATTTTTTATATTTTTCATTTTGTTGTCCTTGTAAAAATGCATAAGTTTTACACATTTTTGCTAGACATTAAAATACAAAAAAAAAAAAGAAACAAAACAATACAAAACAGACATCAACAGCTTCTGAAAACGATTCAAAAAGTGAAAAGAAACAACGATAAATGTGTACACAAATAAAATATGGTTCAAGTTGTGCAATAATAATTATTGGCGGACATTGATGATGAATGTGAAACTGTATATCTAGGGAAGCGCTGTATTTTTTCTATGTGTGTCTATTGACGAAAAAGACAACGACAACATCGACGACGTCGATAACAACACAACAACAACAACAACAATCAATGGATGTTCAATCCATTCGAAATAGCTGCATGTCATAAGAAAAATGCTGAACTATTACGCTATTACCATTCGCGAACGCACAAATGGCAAATTTACAATCCAATGAAAATGGCGCGCATACACAAGAAACATCCAATATCTCGCGTACCAAGTCGAAAATCCAAAGCGATAAAATTGTAACCAAACATAAAACTGACGATGCAAAACCCCGATTTGATAGCAACGCAGATGAAAGAATAGCGAAAAGCAACAGCAAAACAATAACAATGAAAACAAGAAAGAAAGAAAGAAAGAACTAAATCGGAATACATATTCTAGAACAAAACATGATAAAAAGAGAAACAAGACAAAAACATGCAGAGAGCTACAACGATGGCCCATGTATTTATATTGCGGTGTATATTCCTTTTTCTATCTCTTTTTTTTTCTTTTTTATTTTCTTCTCTTTCCCGCTTGGACCCGTTTTTTTTTTTTTTTTTTTTGCATTCAATTCGATTCATGTGTTCGCCTGTTTCTTTACAATTTCTATGGAACCGCCACGGAATTATTGAAGTTGTGCAAAAGCGTGTGTATTGTCTGTATTTACTATCTCGCATCAACATCGTTTGCTATTTCGATAGATGTTCGCCGATGCTGATATTGATGCGCCAATGTTTATTCGGGCATGTTGTCAATTTTTCCTATTGGAAAAGTTTCGTGGCTTTCTACTTACTTTCGAACGGTATTTTATTTAACTCCGGTTGAAAGTTTTCTTCTTCTCTGTCTTCGTTTCTATCTTTCTTTCTTTCTCACTCTCTCTCTTTCTCTCTCTCGCTCTCTCTCTCTCTTTCTCTCTCTCTCTCTCTCTCTGTCTCTCTCTCTCTGTGTGTGTCGGTCTATCTCTCGCTCTCTATCTCTCTCTCTCTTGCTCATTCTTGCTCTTTTATTATCTCTCGCTTCCTTATTTTCAATCATTTTCTCAAACTTTCTATCACACTCTGCTCTACCTCCATCTCACCATTCTTTCGATGTGCCCCTTTCCTTTCGTTTAATCCCATATAAATTTCTGCATTCTTTACGCTTTCTTCTCATCATTCTTTTTCTATTTATATTTCATTCTAGTTTTTGTTGTTTTCATCGCTTTGTTCGATTCATGGTTGTTGTTGTTTTTGTGCGTTGAATGTGGTTTTGGGGGCCGAGGAGAGAATCCTTTTGCCATCACTGCCATTGATTTGTTGCGTGAGCGTTTTTCATCTTTTAGCGAATCGATTGGTGAAAGCAAAACTCAAAAGAGACCAACAAATAAATTTCTCACCAAATCGGTTGTACCACATCCGGACGATACAGACAGGATTTAATATTGAGTTCATTTTCAGAAATCGATGTGTATCCAGCGGTCACGTCAAACACACACACACACACACACACACACACACACACACACACACACACACACACACACCCAAATAGATAGATACATATACAATAAACCAACGCAAATGAACTAACATCAAAATAAAAACGGATAAAAGTGAAAATCCGATTGGTTCAAGAAGATATTTTATATTATATTGTATGAGATATATATGGCAACTGACAAGCGATGTGAAAAGAAAACGAAAAATGCGATGAGACATTTTTCCCACTCAACTCACCTAAATCACTGTGAACGTATCTATCTATCATTTTCTCATTCCCATGCCCATTTTCTTGCTTTATATATATATTCTGAAATTTAATTTAGTTCGCTTTTAGATTTTTAAAGCCAAAAAAAAAAAAACAAAAAGTTTAAAGATTTTCGCGAAAAATTACATTCCGAGACGTTTAAATAAATGTTGACAAGTTTAATCTCTGTCACATACATTCACAAATACAGCAGAAAAAAGATGTTGACGAAAAAAAAGAAAAAAAAAAAAATTCCACCCAACATCCAGTAATTCTATGAGAGTTGTTGTTATTTTGTTTTCATGCCTCTATCTCTCTTGTTGTATCTGAAGTGTCGCTCGTGTTTTACCACTCTGCCACTCACATGTACACATTCACACTAATACTCGCACATTTTTAGAACAAAAATGATGGAAATGATGTGTTATTTTTTTGTGATGACAACAAATTTAAAGCATTTATTCATAATTCTATGAACGTTTCACAGAAATGATCATAAAATCCATGTTTTTGTAAATGGTAAACGATGCCACAGGAGGGATAGATATAAAAACGATAACAAGACGTACACACCAAAAACACAAGAGACATTTACACACAAAAATAGAAGGAGGAGAGAGAGAGAGAGCGAGAGATAGAGAGAGAGATAGGGAGAACGAGAGAGAGAGAGCGAGAGAGAGAGAGAGAGAGAGAGAGCGAGAGATAGATAGCGAGAGATAGAGAAAGAGAGAGCGAGAGAGAGAGAGATAGACAGAGAGCGAGAGAAAATAAACAAGTGATGAGTTCACTTATCATCGGTTGATATTTTGAAAAAGCATCTGGATTTTTTTTTCTAATTATTGCTTTTGAATGTACGCATCAGTTTAGATAGATACTGACAATGGTGTGCGTATGTGTATTGAATACGAACAAATAGAAAAAAAAAAAACTTTCATCGAAATGACTTTTATTTGAAAAACTTGTGAATGAGAGCTAACCAGAACGGAAATGGTATAAAACAGAGCGAACGAGAACAAAACAAAAAAAAAAAAAAAAAGAAATCGAACGAGAGAGAGAGATAAAGAAGAGTGGGAGGGGATGAGTTAGAAAGAACAAAAAATACAGTTGTGTGGAGGATTGAAAGCAGCAACATATCTATAAATGAAGATTATTTGAACATAGAATAAATGTGCCGCAAATTTTATAGATTCGGCTACCGCATGCCATGTTTTTAGTAACACAAATAAACGATATACAACATAGATATGCGACGGCTGAATGTTTTAATGGCTTTTTCTCGTTTTTCCTGCTTGTTTTTCACTCTCAGTGTGTCTCTGTATGTCCATCGCTCTCTCTCTCTCTCTCTCTCTCTCTCTCTCTCATACTCTCTTGCTTTCTCACACTCTCTCTTTTTCAAATGTTCTATGTCTGATTTCACTGTTGCTGCACTGTTGGCTATGGTTGTCGTTTTTGTTCAGCCGGCTTTTTTGGTTTTATTTATTTATCTATTGCATCTGCTCACAATACACGACATCATTGCGGATTGCGAATTCTCGACCTCTATTGAATATGTATTGGCTATTCTCTATCTCTCCCTATCAACTTCTTCATCCTCCTGCTCCTGCTCCTGCTCCTGCTTCTGCTCCACCATCATTTTCCTCATCCTCTTTTTGTCTGCATATTGTATGTCTATGAGTGTTCGATGCAAATGGTGAACACTCAACAAAGTACCTTTTTCCGTAGAATGTGTGTATTTATTAAAGTCGCACCAACAGTTGTAGTCAATATGTGTGCATTAAAATGGTAACATATTCTTAATAAATCGTTTGCTAAGTCATTCAAGGAATTTTCTTGAAATATATCTTATAATTTGTTCGTTTGTTCATTTTAGTTCAATGAGCTCGGCACAAATTTATAAAAATATACATAAAACCACCAACACCCACCATTCACCATTCACCACCTACCATTAACACCAACACCATCACCAAATTGAAATAGCTTTTTATCTTGTTCTTATTTACAAGGGCAACAGAAAATCTGTTTTGGTATTTGATAGGTGTTTTCTTTTTTTTTTCATTTGGTTTCTAGGCGAAAGAAACATGTTTCTGTTTACCCACACACACACACACACATATGTGTACTGAAATTCCACCAACAATATGTTCTTGAAATAAAAAGCTCTTTTGTTGAGAAATCTTTTTTGGTATAAGTGTGTATGTTGCTCGATTTGGTTATTTGTTGAAATTGGATTAGACATTGTATCGAATATGCTCAAACCTAAATAGATTGCAATCAATCGAAAAACTGAAATGCGATACAATAAAGCGATTCAATTGAAAATCGAATTTGAATTTGGAACAGCCCCTGATTTTATACTTCGTCTAATTCAATAAAATTGACGCCAATTCAAAGGAATTTCTACTTTTTTTTTTTGTTCGTTCTGATTTTGTGTGCCGCTTTCAACGATGAGCTATATCAGATATTTCAAAAGGATGATAATTTCATAATCAATGTGCAATTCAGAAATATTGGGAGGGAGAGTGATAGAGATAGAGATGAAGAGAGAGAGAGAGAGAGAGAGAGAGAGAAAACGAGATAGAGATGAAGGAAGAGAGAGGGTGAGAGAGAGAGCCAGAGAGAGGGAGAAAGAAAGGAAGAGAGAGCGATAGAAAGAGAAAAAAATATACTATTGTCATTCAATAATCGATTCATAGACATCATTCAAATGAATATTTGTTGAATGCAAAACGGAAGAACAAAAAACAACAACACGTTATGACAAATGACATTGATCGCTCTTTGGATGGCACCATGGCATTTCAATCGAAAAAAATAATTCAATATTATTCCTTGCATTCCTAGTAGTTGACTAACAATATGCTAGTTGCCATGCAGATGCATTGTGTGCTCTTTTTATGTGGTTTTCTCTCTCACTCTCTCTCTCTATCTTTTCAACGGCCCGCTCAAATATCCCCCAGACTGTAATTTTCAAGACTTGAGAATTACTGTAGGCATTCGTGTATGCCAAATGTCTGGTACAGCAACACTGACGTAGCTTATAGCTTATTCTATATTCCAGCTACACAAAGTCTACACAGTGATGTACTGATGCAAAAGCTCATCAGACTTGCAATACCCAGCGAACATTTGCTTCTTATTTTACTGCTATTGGTGTTGTATATGGCAGTTTCCATATTTTTTTTCCCAAACTTTTCGTTGCATACAATTTTTTGCTTTTTTTTTGCCACGACAACTCACATATATGCACAATGTACGTATGTGTAGAGAGACAGAGAGATTAGAGAGATTGAGAGAGAGAGAGAAAGAAGAGAGAGAGAGAGAGAGAGAGTGAAAGAGAGAGAGAGAGAAAGAGATATAGAGAGAGAGGCATGCAAACAACAAATTTGTCAAATGGTATGTAATGCAGTTGTGTTTTATTTTTTTTTTACTATAGCACGAAACTCAAAACTTTGTGTGTTCGTTCTTTTAAAATCTTATTGTGCCGTCTATCCAATCGCCTTGACATGAAAGTAAACTACATTACATATGAATGAATATATCAGATAGAATGTATATTGTGTATATACGATATACCTTTTATAGTTTTATTTGTGTGCATTTCGGGAACAAACAGAAGAGAAAAAAAAAACCGAAAAAAAGCAACATTTGCCAAAAATATTCAATTTTGTGAACGGTGTTCATGGGAAAAGCGACATACTATGAAGCACACACACCCAAAACAAAAAAAAAAAAAAACAAAAGATACTGAAAGAGTAAACACGATGACAAAATATTAAAAGAAACAACAAGAAAAAACAAATTGTAAAAGACTACTGACTACGAAATAATATAGAAATTTTGCTGAAACAGACGAAAAGAAGATCGAAACACGGACAGAATTTCTTGCTTAAAGAGGGACAATGGGAAATAGATGAAGAGATAAAGAAAACTTGAGAGAAAAGAAGAGAATGATACATGAAGAGAACGATAGAAAAAAAGAAAAAAAGAAAAGATATGGTGCACTGAGCAGCGCAAGCTGATAAAAGAATAAGAAGAAAAGAGCTGCAATTGAGAATGAAACCAAAATGCAAACAAAATGGATTAGAGTTGTAAAATGAAACGAAGAAACCACCAACAATGATCAAGAAGAAACGGCATCGGCGGTGTTGGCTGCTGCTGCTGCTGCTCAACTTTCAGCTATATACATAAAGACATAATTCTTCGGTATAATGTGGCATGGCATGGCAGTCTCCCTTGTGTGATGAACAGCGTCACCATGCACATCACAGTCAGACACATTTCAGCCATCGATGAAATAGCAAAATACAGTGATAAAAACGAACAAGCGAGCAAGCAAGCAAGCAAGCGAGCAAGTGAACAAGCACAGTAGAGCTAACAAAAGTATAAATATTGTAAATAAATCACCATCATAAACGTAGTAGAGATGGCATCATGGAATGTGAAAACGCATCCCCATATCCATATCCATATCCATATGATAAGGTGAACACTGAGCACATTCATGTGCATATTTCTATTTTGAAGCGCCTAGCAAAATCATTTTCTTTTCTATTCTTTTCATTTCCATCTCTTTCATTCATATTCTAACTCTATTGAATTGGCAGATGATACCTTTGGCCCTTAACAACTTGCAAAATTATTTATAAAATTTTCGCTCAGTTTGCATTGCCGGAGTGTCATTCATTCATCATGATGCGGATGATGATGGGAAAGGGGGGATCTCCACAATGACAGCGACACAGACACAACGAAATAGAAAACAAGGGCGCACAAGTGATAGAGAACAAATTTTTGCACTGCATACGTACGTTATACGGTACAAAGGGAAGTCTAAAGATTGAAAATGAGCCTTATTCTGTTAGCATAAGTTTTTAGCACTTTTGGAATATTGTTTGGTGAAAAGTTGTTTTTGTTATTCAATAATTTCATCATATAGTCAGGCGCTTATGGTGTCTTTCTCTATGACATCCGTGCCGGTTGCTTCTTTGTGCCGAAATTTGCTTTGTTTTCCCCTCTTATTTGTCATTTTATTTCACGTATTCCCATATGAATGTGTATGTCGGTGCGTTTAACATGCGGGGAAGTGCATTTGTGTATGGCATATACAAAAAGTTTTTTTTTTTTTTGCCGTTTTTGGCTCGTGATCTTATTAAATTCTAATTCCTTTTTCGCTCCCTCCATTTCAATCTATCTTTTTTTTTTTTCTTCCTATTTTCCACATGTTGTGTGTGTGTGTGTATGGCTGGCTGATGTTCATATAAATTTTTTTGCACATTTCTTCTTCCAACATCAGTATTTGCTTCTCAAACTATATAAATTTATATGGTTCACGTTCGAAATGCTGCATATAATGCCGCGAATCTAAAAACAAGCATAAAACTGAAAATGGTTACCATTTCTCTATTTGCCTCTAAATCAGCCAATGGCAATTTCATTTTGGTTTTTATTACATCTTTTAAACGAATTCGAAAACTATTTTTCTAATTAAGTTTGCGTGTGAGATGCGTGTATACGAAGCATGTATATCACTAGATAAATTGGTAACAATACACATTTTCATTTTTGTTTCAATTTTGTTTACTATAATTCTCAAATGGTAAACGTAATGTCAATTTCATTGAACACGAAACCATTGAATAAATTAAAATGAAAATAATAACATTGTTTGGCATTGTGAGGAATGAATTCTAACGAGCTCATTCATAGATTAATAAAACCATCGAAATAATATTGGCGAAACAAGAAGATGCACGCATTAAAATTGCCAAGGCACGACAATATACAGCAACAACCAACATTGACATCAATCGTGGAAAGGGAAACAAAGACACTGGAACCTGCTTTATAAACTTTGAATTTTACTTAAACGATGAGCGAGGCGATGAATAGCAGGCAGGATGGAAAAGAGAGAGAGAGAGAGAGAGAGAGAGAGAGAGAGAGAGAGAGAGAGAGAGAGAGAGGGAGGAAGGGGGTAGAGAAAGAGTTTGTGAGCCGTTAAAGTAGCAAAATACTCATGGTAATATAAACATACGATACATACGTGCCAGTACACATAAATGACTTGGAATCGCGTAAAAATAAGAAAAGAAAAAGAAAAATACAACGAGAACATAACATAACATAACAAGTTCGCTTAAACCACAAGCAGATGGAACAATATGAATGCGACAAGACAATGAAATCGAGCATTGTATGTAGCATGAATAAATGCGTGTTACAATAAAAAGATCAACATTCTCTTAAAACCGATGTTCCTACTTGACGCATTTACACGTATGAGTTTGTTTGGTGTGCGTGTGCGTGTGCGTGTGCGTGTGCGTGCGCGTGTCTCTCTCTCTCTCCCTCTCTCTCTCTCTCTCTCTCTCTCTCTGTGTGTGTGTGTGTGTGTTTGTATCTGTGCATGTAACGCATTTACACGGTAGCTTTCCCATTCATTTGCTTGAATAGAATTCATATTTTCGACTTTTCAACGAACGGTGTTGATGCTTCAATGGATAAATACAGAAGTGGCCAGTTTCAATGGCTTAAATTTCGTACAAAGTTTATAAGCATGTGATAAAGTTAGATTGTATAGTGTTAGAGGTTCTCATACATACTGCATCGGATATTGATAGCGATAGTGACTATTTTCAAGACACTCTATAGAAACAAGCAACTAACTTTTATACTATTGAGCCGGCTATCAATGTGCAGTGCATTGCTATGAATTGAAAATCATTCGAAAGCTAAAAAGAGAGCCACATGCCGCTCTATTGGCACCCATGAGAATTATATATTTTCAGAGTCATGGAACAAAGAAGCGAAAAGTGTAGACAGCCGGAGAAAAACATACAAAGAGAGACGGGGAGTGAGTGAGAGAGAGAGAAGGAGAGTGAGATAGAGCGAGAGAGAGAGAGAAAAAGAGAGAGATAGAAAAGAGAGAGAGAGAGAGAGAGAGAGAGAGAGAGAGAGAAGGACGAGGAGAAGGGTGACGTAACTAAAAAGAGATAGAATACGAAATGTTATTTACTGTGTACTCATACAGATACAAAATGAAACTTGATTAAAGCGCATGAAGCGAAAAATGCCAACCGAAATAACCGAGCCAGATACACTTTTTATTTTATGGTTTTGCTTCACATTGTCTTTGTTCTTTATTTTTCTTGTCTTTTTGTTTTTTTTTGTCTATCTCTATTACTCTCTCTCTCTCTCTCTCTCTCTCTCTCTCTCTCTGTCGAAAAAAATAGCGCCATGCATGTGTGTGTATTTGAATTCATGGCCGAGATTCATTAGGCATATTTAGAAGTTTTTCTTTGGGATTTTCCATGTTCCAACGAACAAATATAAAAGTAAAGGGAGGAGAGAGAGAGAGAGAGAGAGAGAGAGAGAGAGAAAGAAAAACAAACAAACTTGGAATCAACTCTCGAAATGGTATCGATTTGATGATCATTGCTTATTCGAAATCAATTGTTTTCCCATACGTAATCATTTCAGTTGACAAAAGCCAGATAAAACACTAATTTGTGACGTCATATTTATTTTTACAATCGATTAATTTGAATAACAGCAAACCAGATCTTTTTTTTTTGCGTTTAAAAAATCGTAAAAAAAAAGTTTATTTTTTCCTCTCGATTTGCTGATAATAAATTTGCTTGCCGCAGAATAACAGAATGAAAAATTTTCCTGGCAAATATTGCTGTAGTTTTTCATTGAAACTACACATTCACTGGATTTTGTGTTTGTGCGCGCATATTTTAGTTGTTGTTTTTTCCCGCTTTTTCTCTTTTTTCGGGGAAGTTTCACATATTTTTTTTCTCGCTCGTTTTTATTGCAAATGCTCATTTCAGATTTGTACGCAGCATTTTATAAAGTGCACCTTCATTCTCACCATGTACCATTGTGAGAAATGCTTTTTCTCATTCTACTCTTACTACTTCCGTTTATTCCAATTGCCATATCCAAGCACCACCACATTGATTGTGTCGACTTTTATATTTTCATCGTACTCATATGGAATATGTTTTTACTCTGCCAGAAATGGAAAACTGCTTATTATTTGAACGACTAGATTTATGGCACAAAATGTATACAAAGATATACATCATAAAAAGCCGAGAGTTAGACAAACAAAGAGAGATAGAGATTGAGAGAGAGAGAGAGAAAGAGAAAGAGAGAGTGCGAATGAGAGACAGAGAGAAAGAGAGAAAGCGATAGAGTGAAAGAGTGAGGTTGAGAGCCAAAGAGAGAGAGAGAAGGGAAGAGAGAGAGTTATAGAGAAGGAGAAAGATAGGGAACGAGTAAGTTAGAGAGAAAAGCAGGGATACAGAAAGGGAAAGGGATAGGGACCGAGAGAGATGAAGAGAAAAAAACAAGAGAATAAGAGACAAAGCGACAGAAACAAGAGAGAGAGAGAGAGAGAGAGAGAGAGAGAGAGAGAGAGAGAGAGAGAGAGAGAGAGAGAGAGGGAGAGAGATAGAGAGAGAGAAAAGCATAGTGAGAGTCGAATGCATTTTGGTTTTGTCGGTGGTAGCCTTTTAGTTCACGACAAAAATCAAACCACTATCCGCTTATGTGCACATTTCATGTTGCAGTTTAACAAAACTTTGATTCTATTTTCGAACTTAAATTTCTATATCGTTGATCTTCGATTTTTCTCTCCTATGTGTTTTTATATGTATGTCCAGTAATTTTTAAAGTTCACTACATTTCGATAGAGTTGTCTATTATTCTACGAGAATTAAATGGAATGGAGATAGTGAAATAGAAGCAGAAAGAAAGAAACACACACACACACACAGAGAGAGAGAGAGAGAGAGAGAGAGAGAGAGAGAGAGAGAGAGAGAGAGAGAGAGCGAGAGAGAGAGAAGAAAAATGAAATGGAACGTGAGCGAAAAATAGAGAAACGTAGTGAAGCAAACGAAGGAAATGAATCGAGAGAATTGTCAACAAGGCTTTTGATTTTCGATTTTATGTTCTTGCTTTTATCATTTATCTCTTCTGTTCGGTATGCAGTACATCATCTCTGGGGGCATATATCAATTCATTTTTCGCACATAGCTGAAAACTCATAAATGTCGCAGCGCTGTATGTGTTTACTCTTTTTTATCTCTTCTCTCTCTCTCTCTCTCGCTCGCTCGCTCGCTCTCTTTCTGTTTCACTTGTCGTTTGTCATATGATTGCCATTCAATTCGAAATGATAAACATTAAATTTCATATGCATTAAATTCGATGGAAGTTTTGTTGCACATGCACCTATCAGATACATATATTCATTGATCGCATTCAACAGAATTTAATATGCCATATCCGATCTTATTATGTTTGCATTCAATTATGTGTTAGCAATGTTATTTGCTGTGTGTAAAATTGTGAAAATTTTAATTGGCATTAATAATAGATAAAAATTGTCTGACACATTTTAATTTTATCGAGGACGATTGGGAACATGAAAATTGTTACCATATACCGATTCGGAAGCCGGATAGGATCGAAAACAACAATGTTTAAACGGATACAGATTATCGTATATAATTATTATAATCGGCTAAACAGTCGACCAATTGTTTCTATCTTTGGCTCATCATAAAATTGATTTGTAAATGATTGTTCACGGTTTTAATGGGATTTAGAACGTAATTGATTTTCCATTTCAATTTAATAGGGAAAAAAAACGTCGAACTTTCAAAAAATCTGGAGCAATATTGTTATCATTTGAGAAAATGTGGTTTCAAAAAAAAAAAAATCGAAAAAATCGGTAACGGTAGAGTAAAATGACTTGGTAAAATGTTCTCTTTCACTTCTTTTCATTTTCAGTGGTTAATAACATCGAAACATTTATAAAATGTTCAATTGATTTTCCATTTTTCATTGAATCATACATTCACGTGCTAAACTGAGAGGGAAAAAGAGAAAGGGAGTGGGAGGAAGAGAGAGATTGAGAGAAAAAGAGAGAGAGAGAAAGAGAGAGAGAAAGAGAGAGAGAGAGAGAGAGAGAGAGAGAGAAAGAGAGAGAAAGAGAGAAAAAAAAGAGAGAAAGAGAGATGGAGTGAAAGAGAAGAGAAAAAGAGTAGAGAAGGCTTGAAGAGCGACTAATACATAGAAAATGTGTGCTTTTGTATAAATGGCCATGAGAATGGAAAATTGATGTTATGTTCAAATCAATCAATTACTTTATTTTGTTGTGATGTTGTGATTTTGATTTTCGAAAGTGATTGTGTGTTGTTGGCTATTTTTGTGCATCAACCAAATGTGGCCAGCCACTGAATGAGGTCGAACAGTATAAATCAACAGTGTTGAATACATATACATATGACCGAAAAATAAACTGAATGTATTATCATTTGTGATTGGCATTGCAACGCATAATTTCTCTTATGCATAGCAAATGCAATGAATGTTTTATGACAGCGATTAATCGAAAATGGTTTCTTCTAACCATCAATACATCCATTCATCCATTCATCTATCCATCCATCCATCGAAGCATCCATTTATGTAGTAGTATGTTCCATATTATATGAATTTTAATGCCATTGAATCGTTCAACAATAAATTGGATGCGGTTCTGAGCGATAATTTTGAGTACTTTATTTATATAAACACATTCAGTTTTTGATTAAGTTTACCGATAAATTTAAAAATGAAAATGACAACAGAAAGAAAGAAAATGATAAAAATTAAGATCAATCATTCTTTATGGCAATTGCATTTTCATTTGACCTAAATAAATTCAACGAAAACATAAATTTTTCATTTACTATTTAGATCAATAAATGTGATTTCTTGAAATTATATTAATGTCAAATTGAAAGACCATTGAATGGTTCAATTGAAATTGATAAACGCTGACTGTTGTACAAATTCACTAAATATGTTATTTGAATGAATTAATTGAACGATTTTGATTGAAAATTGAACTGTTTTCATTTTGAGTTGAATTACGTAGAATAGTTATTAAAATATTCAGTGATTCGATAATAACCAATATTTTCATTAATTATTAATTTCAATTAATAAAGTTTTTCATCTAAAATTCGGTCGATTTTTTTTGTTTTTGTTTTTTTGTTTTTTTTTTTTGGGTCTTTCAATTTTCGTTTTTGTTTTTCAATTATAATTAAAAGCACTTGTCAGTTGCATTTCTGCGCTGGAAATACGAACAAAACAAAAAAGAAGATTGAATAAAATGGAAAAAGAAATCGCCCATGATTTATGCGCAAATCACTCATTAAATTTCAAACACATATATAATAGAATGGAATTAGATGATTGTTGCCCATATGTTAGCTTTTTTACTACCAACAACACATAATACACAAAAGCTTCATTATTCAATAAAAACGATATACGATTAACTCAATGTTTGTATTTTCCTTTATTAATAAACATAAAAATGCTCAGCTCACCATAAAAAGATATATAAATATAAACAATGCTCTGAATTCACACATTTCTATGATGCCTCATGCTCATGCTCATGTTGATGTTGATGCTGATTCTGATGCTGATGCTCAACGCTTGGTATGTAGAAAATCGCAGATATAAAGAGATAACATCACAACTGAAACATGATCGAATGAATGTGCGATATCAAAGAATTAAAGCACTTTTTTATTGTTCTATATGGTGCTTTTGTTTTCATCGCAAGCCATACTACACACTATCATCCATTAAATTGTGTGATTCATTCATTCGGATCTTTTTTTTTTTTTTTTTCTTTGCTCAAGAGCACAAGAGGGAACGAGAAATAAACAGACGGACAAAGAGAGAGAGAGAGAGAGAGAGAGAGAGAGAGAGAGAGAGAGAGAGAGAGAGAGAGAGAGAGAGAGAGAGAGAGAGAGAGAGAGAGAAAGAGAGACAGACAGAAACAGAGAGAGGGACAGACAGACAGACAGAGGGAGAGAGAGAGAGAGAGGGAGTGAAAGAGAGAGAGAGAGAGGGAGAGAGAGGGAGAGAGAGCGAGAGAGAGAGAGAGAGAGTGAGAGAGAGAGAGAGAGAGAGAGAGAGTGAGAGAGAGAGAGAGAGAGCAGAACAGATAGGAGGAAAGAGAGGGTGAGATTGAGTGCAAGAGGAAGATAGAGAAAAAGGATATGTGTGTTCTTTTATTGTGGCATATTGCAAACAGTGGCATATTGCATTTGGTTTTGTATTATGTCATGAGAACAAGGCGAGAATTTCAGTGCGGCAGTGCTTTTTGTTTGTTAAAATCGTGTAGCGTAATTAACATAACTAAAATGAATTTATAATTCCATACAATGTACATTATCGTTTGGTAGTCAATAGAGGGCGGGAGAAAGAGAGAGAGAGAGAGAGCGAGAGAGAGATAGAGAGAGAGAGAGAGAGAGAGAGAGAGAAAGAGTGAGTAAGTGAGAGAATGAATGAATGAAAGCGAGCAAGATTGCGATGAAAAGTGAAACGGATACAAATTGTGATACAAAATTGTGAGAGTGCATAATTGTTGCTTTGAAACAGTTTCGTAAAAACAGGCGAATGTTATTCGCTTATTTAATCGAACACATTTAGCATATGTGATGTTAAATTGCCACTGTGTTGCCAACAATATTTGCTAAATTTGACAAACAATGGACAGATGGACAGACGAGCTTTTTGTTTGTATTACTTCCTCTCATTTCAAATCTACTACCATTTGCCATATGCCTTTCTCCTTTTCATTTCATGTTTCTCATTTTCTCGCATTTTCGCTTTTTCATTTTCTCGTATTTTGCAATATCATTTGACCTTTTTTTTTTTTTTTTTGTTGTGCCATTTACTGGTATTTTCAACATAATATTTATAAATGTTATATTTGAATTGAAATGTTGGAAAAACCTTCAACACACATAAACATACACATAATATTGGTTGTGCAGAAGAAAAGAATCATCAAACCGTTCATAAAAGCGGTTAAACAAAATGAGATTGTTTGTAATAAAGTCGAGTAAAGTACGTTGCATTTTTTTTTTCTTCTGACTCATTTGATTTGGAAAATTAATTTAAAAGAGCAGTATCATGATGAAATTATCTATATTTTTTGATCATGACAATGATTTTTGATTTATATACTCAGCGATTAACGAACAATAAAAGTAATCGGGTCTATTGTATTCACAAGACAGCAATGTGGCATCACCTTAATTAAAGCAATTATTTTATAAGATTGAAATACAGTGTGCTAAGAAAAGATGTTTTCACATTTTAAAAATATACCATCGTCATCAATGAACTAGAACTTTTTGTCTTTTTCGTGTGTCAAAATATAAATGTTACAATTTAAAATAGCATTCATGTTATGCCATTAGGTATATTGCATGACAGCCACAGAGTGAGAAATAGATAATAAGAGACATAGCCATAGAAAGAATGGCAGATAAATTTAGAGACAGATGGATAGAGAGAGAAAGAGAGAAAGAGAGAGAGAGAGAGAGAGAGAGAGAGAGATAGAAAGTGAAAATTTTTCCATTTGTTGTATTCAATTGCGCGGATAGCATTGGCCAAACTATTTCAAACGAAAATAAAGTATAAAACATCACCAGAATAAGCAGTTTTTGGATGAGATGCCAGTCGGTATAAAATGTTATTTAATATTCAGCGAACGAATTTCCATCAAATTACGCGATGAATTTTTTACGAGTAACATGTCATCTCAATGAGGGCTCTTTCTATCCCTCTCTGTGTTTATCTACCTGCGTCTTCTCTCTCGCTCGCTCTCTCTTTCTCTCTCTCTCTCATTCTCTGTATCTCGTTTTCTCTCTCGCTCTCTCTCTCGCTCTCGCTCTCTCTCTCGCTCTCGCTCTCGCTTTCTCTCTCGCTTTCTCTCTCGCTCTCGCTCTCGCTCTTGCTCTCTCTCTCTCTCTCTTCTCTTTCTCTTTCTCTTTCTCTTGGTCTCTCTCTTACTTTTCCTCATTCCTTGTTCTCTATCTATCTCTCTCTTTCTTTTTTTCTTTCTCACTCTCTCTTCCTCTTTCATTCTCTTCCACATTTCATACAATTACCGAAAATGACACACATCCCAACACATTTTCAACACGATGAGTTGCTATCCAAAATGTTCTGTAAATAGTTTTCAAAAGTCATTTGTGTGTATTTTTTGCTTGTTTCCATTGGATTTAAAATGTCATCGATCGATACACCGGAGCTAGAGATTTTGAATAATGTTACACCATTTTGCAGCATTCAAATAGAAATATTTTATATGTTAACTATATAGATGTATATATAAATAAATGTTGAATTTTGGAAGAGAGCTTATATCAAAATAGACTTTCAATGTTATTCTCTTTTTACCGTCATTGTTTCTTTCTTATCTCTCTCTCTCTCTCTCTCTCTCTCTTTCTCTTTCTCTTTCCCACTTTTCGTCTCTGTATCTAAAATGCATGAAATGGAACATTAACCAAATTGAACACATGTCTACGGTTTTTATTCTCATCACAAAACAAATCAATCATTATGTTTGTTTTTCTTCAATTTTCTTACTATTGGCACTTCGATCGAGTCAAAGATTCATTTTGACTTTGTGATGCGAGAAAATATTTCTTAAAATTGATGGTGATTCGATGGAACTTAATTAGGAATGCCGTTATGGGAAATAAGTTAGAAAAGATCAAGAAGTTTTTCTCTGAACATTTATTTTGAATATCGTAAAAATAGAAGCAGAAAAAAAAGAAAAAAAAAACATTTTGGGTAATGGAATTAAAATTAATATCTCTGAATCAAAATCACTTGATATTTCGTAAATTGCTTTTCTTTTACTTTTCCACTGTTTACGTCATATAAATAACAAACCGATAGCATTACAAAATTATTCTATACCAATCCAATTGAGGCAAATAAATTATGATATAATTATAATGATGATGATGAAAAGCACGTGCGTACACTCTTTCATAATTTTGCCATTTTGGCATTCAACTTTTCAGGCATCAGTAACTTGTAAAATACCGGAGAATGTTGATGCAAATCATCCATTTCTACCCAAAATATGGAACGGATGTAATTTTCCTTTTGCTTCGTTGCTTTTTACTCGTTTTCACTGTTGCTCATCGCATTTCATTTGTTCAATTTGTTATGCGAATGAAGCTTACAAAGCATAGCTTATACACAGACACACACACACACACACACACACATACAAGCACAATATAACATCGATAAACTTAACATAAGAAAAAAATATATAAATTTCAACCACTTCATGATGAGATAATATTGCCATTGCACTAGGTCAAATGAATATCACTTTACATGAAATGAAAAACTCATGATAAAGCAGCGTATTGTGTGTATGTGCGCACGAATAAAATTCATAATTTATGAATAGTTCAATTCTACTAGATATTGTTATTGTGGTTGCCTTATTTGTATGCTTTTGCGAAACGACAATTGTGCTCATTTTTGTTAAAATTTTCTCTCGGTTTCTTGCTTTCTATTGCTCTATTGATATATCTCGCACTCTCTCTCTCTCTCTCTCTCTCTCTCTCTCTCTCTCTCTCTCTCTCTCTCTCTCTCTCTCTCTTTTTCTCTCTTTTTTTGTTTACCTCCATTCCTTTTTCTCCCTGCCCATTATCATAATTTTGCTCTCTATTTCAGCATCTTGATTACGTTTCATTTACGTGAAAAGAAAAATATCAAAAAAAAAAAAAAAAAAAAAAAAAAATAACTGAATCAAGTGTTAAAAAATTCATCGTTTGAACAAGTATGGCGCACCAAATATGCAAAATACTACAAATTGGTTGAAATGTGTGCGATGATGATGATGATCTCATTCATGATCGAACACCGGCGACCACTTTCACGGCTTAGTGTCGCATCCCCCTTTTGTTCACATCATCCTATAATATTTATTCATTTTTTTTTTTCTTCTTTCTATTTTTAAATCCATCGAAATGAAAATGGTTAGATTTTCCATTTATGATTTTTTTTTGTTTTTTTTTTTTTTTTTTTTTTTTTAATGCCATTTCGTGCAACCACTCATGCAGATTGTGCATGGAATGCCAATTAGAGCCAATGGACAATAAATAAAGTGGAAACAATACAATGGCAGAATAAAAAAGAAACGATGACAATCGAAATATATACAATGTCGCCACGAAAAAGAAGAAATAAAAATATGTAGATGGAGAGTGAAAAAGAGTAAGAGAGAAAGAGGCAAAACATAATATGGCAACGTTTTATATCATTTTTCAACTAGTCAATGCGCATCCACATATTTAATATCTCGTATATATATTACGTTGCAAAAATGCCAAACAAATAAAACTCCACATCGAAAACAATGAAAATGAATGCCATTTCATTTGAAAATTAAACAAAGTTACTCTTACACACACCCTCTCTCTCTCTCTCTCGCTCTCTCTCTCTCTCGCTCTCTCTCTCTCTCTCTTTGTCTCTATATCCACTTAAAATGCATAAATTCAATATAATAAATTATTAATCGCAGTTCAACAAGCACAAACATTGTGTAGAATAATTCAAAAAAAAAAAAAATGATTTTTTTTTCGCATTCATTTCGTGTGTTGAATAAATAGCAAAAGTGGCAAATCAAAGTGTTAGTTTATGTGCTTGAATATAGATGAAATAGCATGACGATGGTAACGGTGGTGGTTTATAACGCTTTTATTCGTCGATTAGCCTCAGTGATATTTCAATTGGCTGTATATATATGAATTTTATGCAGCGGAGAGAAGAAACGAATGCGACAATTTTGTTAATTTATCTAGCACAAAATCAATATAGCAAAAATCGATTGTGTCTATTTGAAAGTTTTATTGTAGTTTTTGGTTTTATTCTATCTTTTGCTATTTTAAGCGCCACATTTTACCATTGTTTGAAAACTTTGTTTGTTGAACGAATATCATTCGTTCGTTGTAATTTTTTGTTTTTTGTTTTTTTTGCTATTCTTCGTATTGGAATTTAACCATTTTTCCCATTTTATAAATTTATCCTTTTTCATTTTTAATTTATCAGCCCAATCAACCCAATCAACTCATCTTTTTTCGCCCACTCCCTTTCTGTTTCACTCTCTCTACCTCTCTCCCACTCCATCTGTCTCCTTTTCTTTCTCTTTCTTTCTCTCCCTCCCTCCTTCTCCCTTCCTCTCCCTTCCTCTCTCGCTCTCTATCGCTCTCCCTTTCTCGTTCTCTCTCGCTCACTCTCGCTCTCTCTCTCTCTCTCGCTTTCTCCCGCTCTCTCTCACTCTCCTGCCTTGTGTTGCAAATTTTTATTGTTTTTTTTTTTTCCACTTTCATGTACTATTATTGTGATATATGCTGGTAGTTGATCTTTTTGCACAAATATTGATTGAATTTCTCTGTATTTAATTACTGCTTATTTTTGTTGTTGTTTTTAGTTATTTTTGTTTCAATAATGTTGAGTGATACGTGACAAAAATAAAATGAATAAAGTGCATCATTTGTGCCGCCACATACAAGAATGAAGCGCAAATAAATTTCAAGGTGAGTTACAAGCCAAAATATACACAGGAAAATGAAAAAGAAAAAAAAACAAGAAAAAAATTTATCATTAAAGTGTTGACCAACGTTGAGGATGATGAGACAACGACGACGATCAATAGAAATGTCCCAACGATGCCAAAGTTGGTAACATTTAAAATTAAAAGTTGAAAATGATGCAGCCGTACTCCCGTTTATCATGTAAAACATGATGTGACCAGTAAGCAATATATATATATATATATACATACAAAAATAGAGAAGCTAGTATGCAATGAGGCACATACAGGAACATACGGGATAACAAATGACAAAGCTGTGGCATTATTTGATGATTGGTTGAATTGAGGTAATATGTTAAATAATAAATATGTGTCACTTTGTACATATTTATATGTAAGCTTACAGCCACACTCACACACACACATTGTGTGCACGGGGCTGCGACGACAAGAACCATACCATACCAACCAAAGGGCGATTACAAACAACATAAGAGAAGAATGAAAGTTGTATAAAAAAGAAAAAACGAAAAAAATAACCGAACGAATGAACGAAAAGTGTACTATATAAATTAATGGTTAAATAACCGTTGCTTATTGCCTTCGGTCAAACTGTTCGGAAATGTTTGTATTTTGTGTGCCCAACTTGACCATGTCAATGTCCCCCCACCCCTTCTCTCTTTTGCTTCATAAAAATCTCTGAATGCGACTCTAATTCGCTCACTCACTCTCTCTCACTCTCTCTCTCTCTCTCTCTCTCTCTCTCTCTCTCACTTTCTCTTTGATACTTTGTCAGAATCGTTCATCTTGCGTTCACACACTCTATTTTGCGTTCGTGATAAATGTGTACGTTTTCGTTTATGTTTACATATCCGAATGGAGATTATTGTCGCACACACTTGACTCCAAGCGACTTTTGGTTGTTATGTCAAAATTTTATGTATGTACAATTTGATAGCTTTCGGTAGTTTTTTTTATGATTATTATTTTTATTTGGTGTGCTCTCGAATTTCTCTTTCGTTTTGTGATTTTAGCGTTTTGCGATTCTATTTTTGACATGCGAATAAGATGTGTAGCATTAGGGAGAATAAGAGAGAGACAGAGAGAGACAGAGAGAGACAGAGAGAGAGAGAGAGAGAGACAGAGAGAGAGAGAGAGAAAGAGAAAGAGAAAGGAAGGGAGAAAGTGAGATATTGATGGACAGAAGAATGAAAAGGAATAATGGGAACAGGATACACTTGAATCGGCGGATGAAATGGAAGTTGCTCCATTGTCACTGCCATTCCATTCCATTTCATTCTGTAGCCAGTATTCAATGCTTTTAGTTTTGATGTGTATACATGGCCATAGGCGATACTTTCTCTAATGTTTTCAGTGTATCTCGTTTTCTTGTTGGTTTATACTCATTTTTCTATCTTTTGCATTCTTTGGCTTTGTGGTTGTAACAATTCCTTTTTTGTTGCTGCCCCATTCCCCAACCCATTTTACTCTCTTTTTCTCTTTCTCTCCCTCATTCCCACTCTCTCCCTCTCTCTTTCTCTCTCCCCCTCTCTCTATCGTTTTCTGTTTTCTTTTCGAATCTTTATTCTTTGTTGTGATTTTTTCTTCATATTTCTCTTTTCTTCTCTCCGTTTGCTAATTTTTTTTTTTTTTTTTTTTTTTTTGTTCATGTTCCGTTTGTATGTGTTTCGCGTTTTATGTTCCAATTTTTCTATTGGTGCTAAGCGATGGGCCAATATGATATAAACTCATTCGGAAATGTTGTCAATTCACACGCCGCCGCGAGTTTTTTTTTTTTCTCATCATGCCGCCACATCGTTACGACAATACGAAATGGCTGAATGTGCGTTCGATTCATATAGATAATAATACAAACAAAACAATGCAGACAACTAGAAAAGAAAGAAAGAAAGTCTGAAAAAAGAGAAAAAAAAAACACCACCAACAACAATGATGATGATGATGACGACAAAAAGAAGGAACAGTCAGTAGTCTAACTTAAGATTTGTTTCATTTTCGATAAAAACAACTTGCTATCGTTCGAATCAATGCTCTTTGCTTATTTTCTCTCTTCGTCTATATATGTATACATGGAATGATTGTGTTGAGAGTTAACTTTTTTTTCCCTCATTCTTGGCTTAATACACACACTCCGTACATCGTTTTGCCACAATCGTAACGTCAATTAAGATTTTGACATGAACAACTGATAAATCTTTAATCGCTGAAAAACAACGAATGTGGATATATATATTCGTTTGTGTGTCGGTTTGTTTGTTTGTTTGTTTGTTTATTTGTGCAGTTGTTGGAAAATGTTTATTAATGAAAGTTAACATTTTCCTGCTACTGATGCTTCTGATTCTGCTTTTCCGTACCGCTCACGTTCGCATTTGTTTATGTTTATAACATAATCGCACACATTCCATCTTTCTTTCTCTCGCTCTCGCTCTTTCTTTCTTTCGCTCTCTCTCTCTCTCTCTCTCTCTCTCTCTCTCTCTCTCTCTCTCTCTCTCTCTCTCTCTCTCTCTCTCTCTCTCTTTCTCTCTCTCTCTCTCTTTCGATCTTTTCTTACTCTCTTTGTCTTCTGTGTCTTTCTCTGATTTTCAATTTAACTCATTTCTCATTCTCTTGCAGTTCTCCCATTTCATATGAAGTAACATTTTCAATGCCGTCATTCAATCTACTTGAATGGCATTTTGCATTGATTCTTGATGGCAGTTCGCATAATACAATTTTGATAAATATTGAAACTCTGTGCAAAAGTAGTGTTCAAGTACATTTGTTTGATTCATTTTACTGATAAAAAAAAAAAAAAAAAAAAAACAAAATATATAGAAACGATCAGTATAATAAAAATGTGGTCGTTGTTTTTGTTAGTGTTGCATTTCAGTAGATCAACTGTTTTTTCCCCCAACAATGAATTTAAACTTTTAAGCTAAAATTAATCAATAATTGTTGTTGTTTGTTATTGGTTTCTTTTTTTACTCACTTATTGATGATGTAAAATGAAGTAAATTGTGAAGAAATGTTTTTGCCTGTAAACGATACAAAATCTCACTTCCGGCTAAATTTGAATTTGTTTGTTTTGTAAAACTTAAGTTTTCACCACACTGATTTTCCTTACACCGTTTGTAAACAGACAATATACACTGACTTATGTACTTAACTACAACGTTTTTTCGAATTCAAAATAAAAAAAAAAATTTGTTTATTTTGCTTTCTTCGTCTGTCTGTTCACCGAAACAATAAATCAAAATTTAAACATTTCACAAATGACAAATTTCAACAACAACGATACAATAAAATTTGAAATTTTACTTTTTTTCTCCGAAAATGTGTTTGATGATTAGAATGTCATATTGAATATTTAAAATAGCAATTTAATGAGCAAAGATTTAAACTCAATTTATGAATATGCTTTCGATTCGATGATGTGACGCAGCGTGCATTTTGCCCGCACTGTACAAAGTTTGAATTGGTACTGAAATTGAAAACGGTAAAAATGAAATACTATTCAATTCAATCGACTCCAAAAACTAGTACATTGCCAACTAATACACACACACACACACACATGCACACGCAAACATGGAGTTTGGAAAATATTCGACGCAACCATGTTTCGGCGTCCTTTTTCCATCCACATTATCCACCAGCATACACACACACATACATTGCAGCATCCACAAACGTTTTATACACATACACACATGCATATGCTTACATATTATTGCTGGTATTGTAGCGATTTGTCTCAATGCGAATGAATGGATATAACAAAAAACGTCCCCCTTTTGTAATTTGATGACGAAAAAAAAAATGTATATATATATATAAAACACACAACAAAATACGGTCTATAGTGAAGAAATACTGTTTTGTAGTTTTAAATCCGCATACATGCACGCACACAAACAATTTACAAACATATAGACTATAAAAGCCGAACATACAATTGAAGCAATATTCAACCACCACTGAATGAGTAGGTGAAATGGATGGAAAATATGATTTGGCAATGCGCGCGTTTTGTCAAACATTCACGTGCATATTACGTCAAAGCAGCAACCGAAGCGCTCATTTGTATTCGTTTGTTATAGCAAACGTGTACAATGGTTAGATGACTGGCTGGATGGATGGCTGGCTGACTGGTTGGTTGGTTGGTTGTTTGGTGCAAAGCGAATATGATTCAAAATAATGTTAAACAAATGGGCAAAAAACTACGCTGAGAATGAGCTTTTTTTTTCAATTGGCATTTTATGGCTTAATGCAAAATGTGACAAAGTTAAAGATGGGCACATTTCAAATGAGATGAGTGTAGAGAAATTGAGCGAGAGAGAGAGAGGGAGAGAGAGAAAGAGAGAGAAAGAGAAAGAGAGAGAAAGAGAGAGAGAGAGAAAAAGATTGAAAGAAAGAGAGAAAGAGAGAGTGTGAGAGTTTAAGTCGATGCTCGTTATTTGCATTGTGATGAGGAACCATAATAATCTCTGTTCATTCATTTTCAAAAGAGGAGCCCAAATCCTCGACTTTATCCCGAGATGACATTAGCCAAATAGAGAGTATACATTTTACGCTGTACAGTGTTAAATGTGTACTTACTGGTGTGCTAGATGGGCTTGTGTGCGTATTGCGGCTTTGCTATACATTTAAAACCGATCTACAATGAAGGAGAATACCCCCCAATCGTTGATATTTTCTATGGCGGCATTTACGATAAAATTTCTACAACCGAATATTGTTTGTTGTTGTTGTTGTTGTTGTTATTGTTTTCTACATCGAATGAGAGAAATCGAGTAAAGTGTGCTTAAATGTGCACTTCTCACACGGCACAATTCGTTGTCTCAACAACCGAATCCTTCCTAACATAATTGTCCATACTGCCCTCAGACCTTTTCTCTCTCTCTCTCTCTCTCTCTGCCTCTCTGCCTCTCTGCCTCTCCTTCTCTCTCTCTCTCCCTCTTCCGCTTTCTTTCATTGAATATGAGTTGAATTTTTATTTTGTTTTGTTCGTTTCTTTCGTGTCGCATGCCAACGACAGTCACAAGAACTGATTAACTTTTGAAATGATCTTTTCTCCCTCCGCGAAGAGAAAAAAAAAAACACGGAAAATAAGAATGTTGTGACTGATTTTGACATATGGATAACTACTTGAGCTTATTTTGTTAATAAAATACCGAAAAGAGTCTTCAAATGCGTTTTAACTATGGTTTTTATTTTTTTTCTCTTTTTGAAGAATAGTGAATTTAATTTTAAGGTGATTTGGCCAATTTTTTGTAATTATTTTATTTTATTTTATTTTGTATGTCATTGAAATACATTTCACTTTTATGATTTTAATGCTGTGATTAAGTTTGTCTGATTCAGCATTAAATGTTAAAATTAAAATGTTTTTTTTTTTCTTGTTTGCTGCTTTTGCTGTGATGCGATTTTGATGTTTTTCCATCAACACTAAACATTCCCCAAATACTCGAGATATTCATACCAATGGCACCATTTGAAAGGGGAAAAAAAAATCTATTTCTTTTCCCATTGCATAAGCTGAATGACTTTTAAAATGGCTAATTAGGGGAATTTTTTATTTTCATCATCTTCTTCTTCTTCTTCTTTTTTTTTCTTTGAAATCAAATCGTTCGGAAATATCCCGTCTCCGTAGAGTTAGTTCTTCGTCATCATTTCGTTGCCAACAGTTACTAGCAAAATGTTCCATTTTATTTGTTTATATCTGAAAATTTTCCAATGCGATATGGTCGAGATGGTATAAAATACATTTCACTATTTTAAATTGAACTGTTTGTAGTCCACATTATTTTGGTAACAACAACAACAACAACAACAGCCACAACAACAGCTACAACAACAGCAACAACAACGATAACGACTGCAACGGCGACAACAATAATTTGGTATGATTCGGCGACAAGGCGCGCATGCTCACAACTGCACACGCGGTAGCATGAAAAACAGTCAATGATGATGATGGGACGAAAAATGACAGCGGTAATAATGATGATGATGATTATGATTATGAATGATGCCGGAAAGAAGAACAAAACCAAAAGCGGAAGCAAATCGATGAATAAAAAAGAAAAACATTTCTTTCTTCCTTTTCGCTCGGATTTTCCTTTTTCCCCTCTTTTATTTGGAATTCTTTGATCACAGCCAGCAGCATTTACATATTTTCTGACACATTTTATAATAGCTTGTTGATTTTTTCCATTGTTTTCACATTAATGTCATTGCATTAAAATATAAATACCAACAAAGCGTGACACATTTTCATTAAATTGAAAAAAAAAAAAAAAAAAACACGTATCAATTTTAAGCTTTGAACGAATATGCAATGCAGCAAAGTTCCAAAAAAAAAAAAATTATATCCCGTTTTGAACCGGGTAATATTTACTATTTTTGGTTAGTTAAAAGTGTTCTTTTTTTATTAATACTATTATTCATTTTCTCATTCATATTTGATATTTTACCGAGATTTGTATTGATTCAGATCTTAGAACCTTCCCCTTCAGATGTTCAATGGTCAGAAATCCATTCACCTATTTCGTGAATGTTCCATATAATTATCACATTTCAATGCATATTAACGGACTCTTTGAATGAGAGAGAATTGTTTAGCGTGCGTTTAATTTCAAGCATTTTAGGTCAAATGGGATAAAAAAAAAAGTGATTGATTTCATCCGAATATAACCAATGGTATACGTTATTTATTGAGTTAAGAAGTCAAATGAATGAGTTTCATTGATATTTTCCATATTATGATGATGCACAAATTCAGAATATATCGTAAACCGCCGAAAGCGTATGGCCTACAGAAATATTCATCATGGAAATATTTTTAATTAAATGCGTTTGTTTTCATTTTCATTTTCAATTTTCATTTAACAATCGCCCACAAATATAATAATTGTTGAAATGTGTGTATGCGCTACAATTTCTCCATATATTCCATTATTGTCAGTCCGCATTGTTATTGAGAAAAAACAATGTTTTTATAAAGATTTTAAATTCGATTTCTCCATGCCAAAATATTGCAAGTGAAAATGTAGCAAATTGTTAATATTTAATAGCATTCCCATTTACATTTTCATGCTGTAGCAGATTTTGTATGTCAATTGGATGCCCTGAAACAAGAAAAAAAAAAAAAAAAAAAAAAGAAAATATGCAATTCTGTGAAATTAGCAATCAAGTAATGACCTTGGCCTACTACACATAAGAGCCTTGAGCTTTTTGTACTTGATCACATCCGAATATAAGCAGATGTTTTTATATATTACGATTTATACAACTGTTCTCAATACAATTCATATACAATAAATGAACTCGAATTTCACAAACGAAAATTTACGTCAATGCGAAGTATAAGGAATTCAAGTCATAATTAGTTAAAAAAATAGAAATTCACTTGAAAAAATTGAAAACTGTGACACGCACACATAATCAGGTGTTAAAGCGAGAAATTGTTAGAAAGGACTAAAGGTGTCAAACGGACTGACTTTCTGTCATTTTTGCCCTTCCGTCCATCCGTTCAGTCTGATGGACAACGAAATTTACGTGATTCCTGAACGGACGGACGGAGGGACGGGTAGAAGAATTTTTGCGAGATGTGAACGGACGGACAACGAAATTTTCGAAAGCTCTGAACGTATGGACCGGCAGACAAACATCTTGTCCGTTGACACCTTGTAATAACATCCGAATAAATTATTGCAAAATATATTCTACAAATGGAATAAGCTACCGTTTGCAAAACATTCTTATGAAGGTCTATCCAGGCACTATGAGCAAAATTGATTTTACACTAATTCACACTAACAACAAGTATCATCAAAGAAAAATTCGCCATCTAATGACTGATTACAGAACTATAATGCTGCTACATACAAAGTAATGTTTGTGTGTTTGTCTCTTTTAGACGTATTTGTCTCTTTCACACTCATAGGTTATATAGAAAGTTCTACATCAAGTCACTAGATGGACGTTTTCTTACGATGTAACATTATTCATAGGTTTTGGGTCTATCCCCTTCGATTTATTGTCAAAATTGGAAATATTCGAAATTCTTCATGCGAAAAAAAGAAAGAATTGCGACGTGGAAGTAAAATTGTAGAATCGCTTATTTTTCATTGGTATATTATCATTCGTTGATTGAAAATAGTTAAACGGATAATTTGCTTCAATTTTTTTTTTTTAAAAATTATGAAAAAATTTCAAATTTATTGGTTTTGTACTTTGTATTTTTTCACATTTTTATGTCAATTGGTGAGTTTTCAAATCTGAATTGTTACTAATTACGAAAAAAAAAAAAATAATTTTTAAAATAATAAACGATTAACAATTAAAATTTGATTATTAGATACATTGTGATAAGCTTACTGGAAGTAATGGAAATGCGATTTACACATTTAATAGACAAGAATTAATTGGTAACTCCGGTGATATTGTAATTGGTGAGTTAATATTTCATATAAATAAAATCAATCAAATTTCATTTAATTTTAATTTTAATTGATATTAAAGGTAATCAAACAATTAAAGGACATCGCTCTGTAAATCAAGTTGCAATAAAATTTGGAGGAAATCGTCTTGAATTAGAAGCGAATTTTTATAAAACTTTGGGAAACTTTAGTAATAATAAATTATTATTATTAATAATTAATCATTGAGATTTAATAATGAAAACTTTTAAAATTAAAATATTGAAACATTTTTACAGAATCGATTCCAAAATTCTATGATTACTTGCATACTGATGAAAGTGCTCTAATCATTGAATTATTAGGTCCTGATTTGTATACATTACGATTAAATAGAAATTTTTCCATTAAAACAATAATGATGATTGGTCTTCAACTGGTGAGCATAAATAGCATTATTTCCAATAGACATATTTAAATCGATTTCAAACAAAATGCTCTATTTATTGCTTTAGTTAGATGTAATTGAATATATTCATGAAAATGGAATCGTTCATGCTGATATACGAGCGGATAATCTCGCAATTGGCCGTGGGAATAAATCAAATATTATTTATATTTTTGGTAAAACAAAAAAAATGCCTCTTTATGGTTATTATTTATTTAAAAATGTCATTTATGATTTCTTTCTTTTTGCTGAAATTTTTTTTTTTTTTATTTTTTTTTATTTTTTTTTTTATTTTTTTTCAATTTTTTTTCAATTTTCTTTCGATAAAACTAAAAATTTAGACTTTGAAATGGCTAAATATTATATGAAAAATGGCTCTCATCTTCGCTATGGAGATGTATGGGAATCTCAACGTAATCTCATATTAGATAAATCACGTCGAGATGATATTATAAAAATTGTAAATACATTGCAAAGATTTTTACCTAATGAAAGACCATCTCATAAAATTTTGGATCAATTTGCATCGAAAGCATATGAAATTGGTTTTCGAGATAAGCCAAAATATAAGCATTTTAAAGAGTTATTGCATGGAGCATTAAAACAGGAGAATACTGAAGCGGACTGGCATTTTGATTGGATGTAAAAAAGATACAAATTTGAAACAAACAATGAATTTCTAATATTATAAATTGAACGAAAACTTTTAATTTAATTTAAATATGCAAACAACATAACAGAGATATGAATATTCATCATATACTCTTGCTATTGTAGAATGATGTATGTATGTTGATTAGTTTCAGTTTCATTTTAATAACAAATAAAAACTGTGCTTCAAAACGAGATTAACATGATTATGTGTTGAATTACATTTTTTTTTCAAATTTTTTAATTTGCCTTTAAGATGCTCCCATTTTATTTTGTAATAACAATATCGATATAAGTAAAGTATGTTATAGTAGCAAGTTGTTACACTTCAAACACGTTCATTTTTATTATTTATGTCTAAACGTAAGCAAATACTTTACAAATTTGTCAATGAGCTGATTAGCAGCAAAATAATACATTTATTTAGTACAAACGACTGTTTTTAAAACGCTTCTCTATAGCTAGTACCCCTCAGTTTGCTTTACAATTAAGAAATAATTGACATTTTTCATATCATCTGAAAATTGAAGCACGAAGCACATGAAATTGATCGATACAGTATCTATCACTGGTTATGAGTAATAACACTGTCAATTTGCTTGAAAATTTGTTTTGAAAATTATGGAGAAATTGTATATGTTATGGTTTTATACTTTGTGTTTTTCATCAATTTTATTAAAATCGGTAAAGGTTTTTTAAATTATTAAATGATCTAAAAACAACTAACATTCAATTAATTAGATTCACAGTGAAGAACTTATTGGAAATGATGGAAATACTATTTACACATTTGATAGTGATGCATTGATTGGTATTTCTAAAGACATTGTGATTGGTGAATGACATTTCATAACAAACAGAATCCTTTTAATCTTTTTTTCACAATTCTGATTTTGAAATGATATTGAAGGTAATCAAACATACAAAGGATATGACAATGTAACTCAAGTTGTGATAAAATTCGGAGGAACTTATGTCAAACGAGAAGCGGATTTTTACAAAACCTTGGGACAACATAGTAATAAAAGAATGATTTCATTTAATTAAAAAAGAAATTTCAAATCAAATTTTTTTTTTTTTTTTTTTTTTTTAGAATCCATTCCAAAGTTCTATGATTATTTAGAAAATGATAGAAATGCTCTAATTATTGAATTATTAGGTTCGAATTTGTATAAATTACAAAAAATGATGAATTTTAGCATTAAAACTATAATGATGATCGGCCTACAATTGGTGAGTTTTTAATTCCCATGTGCGCAGCTCACAAAATGTTTTTCAATTTACAGAGTAGCCACAGACTAAGGTGTATTTGAAGTGTGTGTATGAGAGAGAATGTCCACAGACTTACTAACTTGTTTTTCATTCTTTCTCTCTCTCTCTCTCTCTCTCTCTCTCTCTCTCTCTCTCTTACACACACTTCGTATACGCACTACTCTGTAGAAATTCTGTGGCTACTCTGTGAATCGGAAAAAACTCTGTGAGCTGCAGCACATGGGTTATGTTCAATGTGAAGACATGATTTGCTAATAATGATATTTATTGCTTTAGTTAGATGTAATTGAATATATTCATGAAAAAGGAATCGTTCATTGTGATTTAAAAGCAGAAAATCTTGCAATTGGTCGCGGAAACAATTCAAATGTTGTTTATATTTTTGGTAAAAAAAATCATTTTTTTTTTTTTGTCTTTTTTTTTTCATTTCTTTTTATCATGACAATAGAATTTAATTTATAAAATTGTATTCGATTCAACAAAATGGTTTAGACTTTGATGTAGCTAAATATTATATGAAAAATGGCATTCACCTTAATTATGGAGATATATGGGAATCTGAACGAGATCTTCGATTATACAGATCCCGAAGAGATGATATTATTAAAATTGCATATACTAGTACATTGAAAAAATTTCTGGCAAAGAATCAACGATCACATGCAATTTTGGAAAAATTCACATTGAAATCGTACGAAATTGGTTTTAAAGATAAACCAAAATATGATGATTTTAAACAATTATTACAAGATGCATTAAAAGAGATTGATGAAGAAGCGGATTGGCAATTCGATTGGATGTAGAAATCGCAGAAAATCGAAATAAATTAATAAAATCGAAAAAAAAAGGAGATGATTTTTTCAAAAGTAAATTATTTTTTTTTTATTTAGATTGCTAGGTAGATTGTATTATACAGGAATATGGCTGCATTTAAATGAATTCATTACATTGTTGAAATCATTCGGAATTATGACATTGAATATTAACCAAAAAAGTTCAAATACTTTATGTGACTCAAAGATTCTTAATCAATAGACGCTTTGAAGGTGTCAAAAGGACGGATACGGACATGAAAAATACTGTCCGTCCATCCTTCTTATCAAGAAGGACGGATCGAACCATTTTGGTCCGTTGTTCTTGATAAAAAGAACGAACAAAATCATTTTGGTCCGTTCTTTTCGGGAAGAAAGACGGACCAAATTATTTTGGATCGTCCTTTTTGGGAAGTCGAACGGACCAAATTGTTTTTGATCGTCCTTCATGGGAAGTCGGACGGACGAAATTATTTTGGATTGTCCTTCTTGTGAAGTCGGATGGGCGGACAGTGTTTTTCATGTCATTGTCCTCCTTCTGGCAGATTTTCACATATAAAAGGTGTCAAACAGACATTGATATATCCGTCCGACCGTCCGTTTGCTCTTTTTCCCGAAAAGGGCAAACCAAACTAAGAAGTTCGGGAACAAGGATGAATAAAAACGATATTATAGTACAATGAGACGTTTCTTCTAACAAAATCATTTGAGACGGTTTTTGAAAGATTTTATTGAAATGAGATATACACATTTCTATTTACCTTGATCTTTATTTTAATATAAAATAAAATCTCTGATTCAAGCGCCACATGATCTAGTGCTAAATAAATGATTTAAGCATTTTGCCATTTATAACAATCATAGAATGTCATTCTATCTTATGAATTTGCCCTCAAGATGTTCCCATTTTCGTTTGTAATAACAATTTTCTCACTTATTGTATCTGCACTTCACACACACACACACACACACATAGATAGATAGATACACGTGCATATACACAGATTTAATTCAATTCTTCCTGTTTTTTTTTTTCAGTTCATCAAATCAAAACAAATAATTGCATTTAATTTAGCTATATTGTGCTGTATTTCATTCAATTTGGAATATCATTGTTTATGTTTTAACGTAAGTAAATACATTGCGATTTCTATAGAGTGTTTACATTTTATTATCATCCAAGTGGCAAACCAATTCAAAGATATTAAAATGATAAAGAAAAATCAACAATAACTCCAAACTCATTATAAAATGGAATGTATTTTAATCAAACTGATTCAGTCAGTTATGGTGGTTACTATTGTCATCTACTATACGAAAAAAATTTTTATTTAAAGCAAAAAAAAAAAAAAAAAAAAAACAAACATGTTTGAATTCAGTGGTGTGACTAGTTTTTTAGCATTTACATTAATCATTTCGTTTATTGTGCGCATTATTTATGTGTTAATAATAAAAAATTGGAATTATTTCAATGATAGAAATGTACAATTTGAACGTGGTTTACCAATTCTTGGTTCAATGTATCTAACTGTATTAGGTAAATTACCAATGGCAACATCATCGCAAAATATTTATCAAAAATATTCAAATCGTAAATTTGTTGGAATGTATGAAATTGGTGGCCGACCATCATATATGATCATTGATCCAGATTTAATTCGTAACATAACAATTAAAGATTTTGATTATTTTGTAAATCATTTTTTTCAATTGGATAAAAAACTTGATCCATTATTGGGTCGTGCATTATTTGGTATGACAAATCAACCATGGCGTAATATGCGCAGTACATTAAGTCCATTATTTACTGGTAGTAAAATGCGTTATATGCTAATGTTAATGAATGATTGTGTTAAAGATTTTAATACATATATACGAAATGATATTTTATCAAAAACACATAGAAAATGTTATGAATATGATATTAAAGAATTAATGATGCGTTTAACAAATGATATTATTGGTACAACGGCATTTGGTCTTGAAATTAATTCATTACGTGAACCGGATAATGATTTTTATAAAATGGGCAAAGAAATTGCATATTCAATTATGGGCATTAAAGCATTAGTTGCACTTGCATTTCCAACATTAGCCAAATGGTTTCAAATGAAAATTTTAAATAATCAACATGATGCATTCTTTCGTTCAGTTGTTCATAATACAATTGAAGAACGTGAAAAAAAGAAAATTCTACGAAATGATATGTTACATTTACTTATGCTGGCCAAAGAAGGCAAATTAAATGAACAAAATGATAATGAAATTGATCAAGATACCGGTTTTGCAACAATTTCCGAAGTTATTGCATCCAAAACAACGGATAAATTAAAAAGTATGTATTGGATTTTTATTTTAAGTAAATTACACCCTTTTTTTGTTTTTGTACACAATTTTTTTTTTTTTTTTTTTTTTTTTTCTCTTGTACACAATTATTTGCGACGTATTTTTTCTTAAAAATTGCAATTTGAACAAAAAAAAAAAAAAATGTCCTTTGTTTTTCACTCAATTTTTCTCATTTTTTTTTTCTTTATTCATTAGATTGGACCGATGATGATTTGGTGGCACAATGTGTCATCTTTTTTTTAGCTGGATTTACTGGTCTATCAAATACATTGAATTTTTTATGTTATGAATTATCAATAAATCCAAAAATACAAGAGCGTCTCTATCAAGAAATTGTTGAAACAAATAAACAATTAAATGGCAAACCATTAACATTTGAAGCATTACAAAAAATGAAATACATGGATATGGTCATTTCAGAAGTATTACGAAAATGGCCAGTTGGCACTTTAATGGATCGTTGTGTAAGCAAACAATATTTAATTGAAGATAATGATGGTAGTAAAGTATTGTTGCAACCAAACAATTATCTATGGATTCCTGTCTATGCAATTCATCATGATTCAAAATTTTATCCGAATCCAGATGTATTTAAGCCAGAACGATTTTCAGATGAAAATAAAAAAAACATTCCACCAAGTGTATATTTACCATTCGGTTCCGGTCCAAGAGCGTAAGAATATTATATACAAATGTAAACAATTAAATAGCGCATCAATGTATTTTGTGTGTGTTCTTTTTTTTTCTTCTCTTTTCTTTTCCTTTCTTTTTCTTTTCTTCTCTTTTCTTTTCTTTTTCTTTTCTTTTCAGATGCATTGCATCACGATTTGCTTTGTTACAAATGAAAGCTGTCATTTATCACATTTTATTGGATTTAAAAATTGAAGTGTCTCCAAAAACTGTAATTCCCATGAAATTAAAAGGTGGAACTAATGCACTTGAACCAGTTGGAGGATTTTTTAATCAACTCACGCTGCGAAATTAATCGAATTCAGTAAAAAAAAAAGACATCAATTAATCGAATTCAAAATCAATTGTAACTTCGATTTGTTTTTTTATGAAAATTTCATTGAAAAAATTACGAAATTGATTCAATAATTCTACTATTAGTGGAATTTTTGAATTAATGTTTTATTTACACGAATTTAAAATGTTTAAAATAATAATTAATCGTTTTCAATCTAATCTAATTGATAAAAATATTACATACTTTTTGAAATGTTCAAGTCACTCATGATTTCATTAGAGTTTTTAAAAATAAAATTCTTTGAAAAGTACATGATAAGAAACTAGAAAAATCAACTCAAATATTATCTGAGTTCTTTCTTATTACTCATAGTTCATGAGTCTTTAAGAAAGCAAAAAAACAAGTTTTAATTGATTGTTGTATCATTGAAATGCTGTAAAATGTCAGTTAATTATCAAAACAAAAAAAAAACAAAAATAATAATAAAAGAATGGAAAATATGTTTCATGATTCAACCATGTGTCATGTGATACATTTGAACATATTCATTGTTGACTTTCACACAGCTGGAGCAATCGTTTGATTTATACTCATACAAAAAGGAATTTGCCATATTTTCAAAAACAAGTAGTGATTTTGCAAATTGCCACCATAGCCATTTGTATGCATAGTAATTCGTGCAGTTAAAGAAGAGCTACATTTTCCCATAAAATTTCTCACCCGATTGATCTAGATTAGTCTCAAATCTTGTCGATTTTCCAATTTTCCGTCAATGCGCTTTTCCAAGAATTTCTCTAAAAATACATGTCCATTGTGCATTGTAAATTAACCACACAAATTACTATGCATATCAATGGCTATTGGTGGCAATTTACAAAATCACTACTTATTTTTGTAAATATAGCAAATTCCTTTTTGTGTGAGTATTTATTGTGATTTAATTGTGCACCGTGAAAACAGCTCGATTTGCTTTGTTTTTTCGTGTTTTACGCGCGTCCCATCGAAAATGTGCTGAACTGAATAATATTGATGTTGTGTGTGTGTGTGTGTGTGTGTTGTGTGTGTGTGTGTGTGTGTGTGTGTGTGTGTGTGTGTGTGTGTGTGTGTGTGTGTGTGTGTGTGTGTGTGTATGCATGTTCATCCATTTTATCCCATTGAAAAATTGTAAGCACAATTAGGCTTTGCACGAATTAGTGTACACTTTTGCTGTATACTCTTTTACAGTAATAATAATGAAGCATCACCGCCACAATATTGTGATTACGAGGTGGGTAATAAAGCTTAATTTTTGGGCTATGTGTCGGCTGCGTTATGCTTTGTTGTTATTCATAGTAGCAAAAGCCGTATATTCTCATAATTTCTTGGATGTCAATTGAATCTCTTTCTCTCTCTCCATATATATATATATATATCTATGTGTCACGTGGTTCATGCGATTTGAATGAGTGGCTGGAGAGCGTAGAAAGCATCATCATCATCAACGAATAGCATCTTGAATAATAGACGAAAAGGAAACATGAATGAGAGGTAAAGAAAGATAAAGAGAATGAATGGAGGCCAGGGTGAGAAAGAGAAACAGTAAACTAAATGCTCGTAATTGTCGAGCACGGAAGTAACACAATGTATGAAGTGAAAATGAGGAAAGACACAGGTGCTCGAATAGATTATGTGAGTGCCAAAATATTTCGGATGATGTGAGCCGTTTTTTTTTTTCTTTTTTTTTTGTAAAAAGAATACATTTAAATACACAATTACGCCAATGTTTTTCTCTCTCTATCTCTGTCATTCACTATTTTTCTCTCGCAATATACATTAAACTCACAAAACTTACTTGGACCTTTTGAACCTAACTTTTACTCTGTGAAGCGGTTTGTTTTCTTTTTTCTTTTTTCTTTTTTTTCTTTCTTTGCGTTGACAAAAGCATGAAAAACTTTACGGATTTAAGTAAACACTTGCCATAAATCAAATTGTTCTCATTTGAGTTATTGTCATTTTTGTGGAAGCCAAAAGTAGTTTTGTAAATCAACGAGATACACAAAATGTTTCTTTTCCATTTCATGATGAAAAGCTAAAGTGTTTTAAAGTTAGGGTTGCATTTCTCAAAACGAAAAAAAAAAAAAAAAAGAAAATTCTGACAAGAATTGACTTTTACAGCATTTTTATGCGCACTTTGTTCATCATTTTTAGCAAATAAAATTAGAAACAAAGAATGAAAATGATTTTTCAGTAATGAAATTCTTGCGAAATCTTCCAACATCTCTAACGCAAATTCATTTAACATCAAATATATTATTCTTGTTGTTGTTGTTTCAATTTTTCTTGCATAAGCCGGGAGGGGGGGGGGGGGGAAGAGGGGACCTTTACATGTCTAGAAATGCTGCGTTCGTAGCAATCGTCAATATTAAGTCATCATTGTTTCACAGTGGGAGCACTTTTGATCGGTTCATTTTATTGCCCAAAAGGTTAAAGTATGTTTTTCATTATTTATAGAAAGAAATCAACTCGCAAAGGGAAAACTTGTGAAAAATACGCATAACGTAGCAATTGATGGAGAGGGAGAAAGAGAGATGAATGGAAGAGCATGAGTGTGGAAAAATGAAAAAATGAAAGACAAAGAAAGGACGAGTAAAAAAAAAGAAGATGAACATAGAAATAGAATTTGAAGTAAGAAGAAAAAGCAAATTAAGAATAAGAAAAAAACAGTAAAGAAAATGTAAAATTGGTGAACAACGCAATAAATTTCGGAAAACTGCATGCAACAATAAAATCAAAGAAGCTGTACAATTTTCATTTCTCGCAAAAAAAAAAAAAAAAAAAAATTATATATTTACAAGCATATTGCACGCAATTTTAAAACCATATTCATACTTATCATCTGTTATTACAAAATCTACTCTCGGCAATTATGTTTGGTAAAAACGCGTTGGTTTTGTGAGAAAGAAAAAATCGCAATGCTATAGTGAATATGCAGGATATAAATACTGCAAAACATAATTTTTCTCTTTCAATTTTCTACAAACATCGCACCACAGAAAAATGAGTGTGCAGTGTGCATGCTCGCACGCTCACATCAGAGACAAAAAGAAACCTAGTTAATTTGCTCACTATTTGTATGCTCACTGCAGCATTCCAACTGTTGTTGATGTGCATTGGTTTTTCTCTGTTACTTTTTTCACTTTCTTTCTTAATCTCTCCCTCTCTCTCTCTCTCTCTCTCTCTCATTCTTTCTCTCTCTCTCTCTCTCTCTCTCTCTCTCTCTCTCTCTCTCTCTCTCTCTCTCTATCTATCTCTCTCTCTCTTCACTTCCTGATTTTTCGCTGCTGTGTATATCAAAAATGGGAAGTGCTTTGTGTTTTACTCCTTTGATTTGTACATACATAGTTTTAGTTACAAAAGTTTCAAAGTTTTCTTATCACTCGCACTGCAGATGGATGATGACTGGATGATACTTGCTTAAGATTGATCTCAGTAAATGATTTTGAACTACTTTCTACGTGCTACGAAGAGAAGGATTTTACTTTGCTTGATGACACAAATGTTGTCACATTTTTTTCATTCTATTTATCAACTTTTTTCTCCCCAACCCCCTTCTCTGTCTTCGATTTTCACTTTCTCTCTCTCTCTTTCTTTCTCTTTCTCTCTCTCTCTCTCTCTCTCTCTCTCTCTCTCTCTCTCTCTCTCTCTCTCTCTCTCTCTCTCTCTCTCTCTCTCTCTCTCTCTCTCTCTCTTTCTCTCTCAATCTCTCTGACTTTCCATTTATCTCGATTTCCCTCTATAATTTCCCATCCCATTTTTGTCTCAACTACATGAAATTCCAAAACAATTCTTACTGCTAATACCACAAAAGTGAACAATTATGATTGAAAATGAACGCGCTGTTTTTCCCCCTTTTTGTTGTATTTGTTGCAAATGTTTTTGTAAAATTTTCTTCTGGCAAACTTACGTTTTGCGCTCAAATGTACCATCAATTGAGCGGATAATCATGTTGTTTCCATAAAGCAACCACAATATTTTAATTAAATTTACGAGAATTACATTTTAATTAAATCATCGTAGCGACTAATTCTCTCATAGTATGTCATATATTTATTAAATTATAATTTTGTATTGTTGCAACCATGCATATGTTTATACAATTTGAAAATACTTGAAATAACAGAGGTTTTTGAAACTTCCCCCAAAATTAATCATCATTTAAATGATAACTTGAATGTAGAATACGACAAAGACCGATTAATAACACATAATTACATTTTCATTTTGTATTTATCGCATGTTATTTTGAAAGCATAATATGTTTAAACACTTTGTTATCAATGAATTACAATACAGATTTAATATAAATCATTAAATTTACATATATTTATTTATGCTTTGAAATGCAATGTCATTTTATTACACATTTTTAATTGTCGATTAAGAATGTCAAAATTTTATCAGATCATTTACGCAAATTTTATTGAATACAATTAATATAGAATGAGAATATATATACTATTGCAGACTTATGGCATCCATACAAATGTTATACAGGAACATTAATCTATTATTATTATTATTTTAAATCGAATCAATCATATGAAATTACTTACATACGTTGAAAACTTTTTGCTCATCAATTACAAATGTGCTATAAATTTTCACATAAAATATTCTTATTCTTGAATTTATTTTCAAGCTAAATGATATTATTAAATATTTACAAATTATTCATTTTCAAATTAATCAATTAATTAATATTAGAATTTCTTAAACTATGCAACGTTTGGACGTATAAAATTTTGAACCCAATCCATAATTTTTACCTCTTTCCAAACAAATAAGTATGTCGAAAATAACATTTGAGTTATTGTTTAACAATCAACCCTGCCTGAGTCTTCAAATAGATAAAAAAAAATTTCATTGGTAATAATCAATGACAAAAAAAGGAGATTATTTTTCTGAAGAAAAAAAAAAAAAAAATGATGAAAATATATTGTTCACTTTGAGCACGTACCATAGTGGTACCATAGTTAAAAATGTTCAATTGTCTAACGTTAATGTAATATGTTCACAAACTTCAAATTACTCAACTGTTCAAATTACTCACAATTTTTGGAAAAATCGAAAATAATGAATAAAGTATGCGATCAAACTAAATATGATTGAGTTTATTACGAATGTCATGACTATTTTTTTTTTTTTTTTTTTTCTTTATTCACCGATTTCATCCAAGTCACATTCCTTTACGAATATCATCAATATTGTTAATAACTGCACATCTTATCATAACGATTCATTTAGCAATGTTTAATTATTTATCAGATGTTCTAAATTTCAAATAGTGCAACGACCGATGATATCCCGTTGTAAAATTATAGCATTTTTTTACATCTTTATGAAAAATAATCAAACGGAAAACCTAATATTGATAATCAAAACTCCATAAAATGTATATAAATATTCGAAGATGAATAAGAATTTTTTTTTTTTTTATCAATGCTGAAACAGAATCATATAGACAAAGAGAGGTAAGTGATCAGTGAAATGATTTGACAAATCATTTGGCATTGTATCAAAAGATAATATTCAAACAAAAGAAAAAAGAAAAAAATTTGTCAATTTTTATGCATGAATAGCTAAAATAAAATGTGCCACAATTTTTTCATTTCTATTTTATTCAAGCAATGAAAACAAGTGACATTTTTGTCAGCATCAATTCATAATCAAATGCTAATGATGTTTCAATTTTTTTTTTTTTTCCCCCTACCTTTCAGCTGTCAATTAATATCGCTTCTATTGGAATCAAATTGAAAAAAAAAGAGAAAAAGAAAAAATTCGAGCAGGTCTTTTCCATTGAAACCAGTTTCGTTTTGACAAAAGATAAAAGAAAAAAAACGCAGTAGCGAAAATCGATAAAATTCTGATTTATGTAAATATACGGTTTATTACAAAAATAAAACAATAATTTTGAAATATGAAACATTAAGAATTTGTTAACAAGCCTAATGATTTATAGCTTTTTTTTTTTTTTTTTTTTTGTTATTTATGCTCAATAAAATCAATATTAATCAGTTGAAAATTGGTAGTCATAAATCAATGGACAAATAAAACCATTTTGAAATCATTAAATCTTTTGAATGTTTCGTATTTAGCAAACATGTTACTTTATATCTTTTTGAACAAAAACAATTTGAATTTTATCTCTTTTTACAACTTAAGGCTATGCACAAATAATGTGAACTATGTAAATATCCAACATAACATACAATTCAAATATCAAACAAATGTGAATGAAATAATGCATAGAATTGATATTCAATCTAAAGTTGTAGATTTACAGTGCCAAAAAAAGTCTTATAAGCATTTTGGGACATTTCTTATGGATACTTACACATTGGTGAACACTTAAATTCACCTAGATACATTCGGTGTGTTCCTAGTAAATAGTAAATAAAAATTCACATACATGGAATATCTTCTTTCGATTAACTCCATTTATATTTTTGTTTTTTTTTTGTTTTTTTTTTTGTTTTTTTTTGTTTTTTTTTGTTTTTTTTTTTGTTTTTTTTTTTATTTTTTTTTCATAAATGGCACGAATATAAATAAAAAATGATTTTTTTTTTTTCAACAAAAAGTTCATTTATTTGTACAAAAAATTGTTTTCAGAATATTTTTTTTTTTTTCAATATGTCAACAGTGTAAGTCAGTTTAATGCAAAACAATTCGATTTAATCATGAAATTATAGGTACAATTTATTTGATCAACGTAATATTAGAAAAAAAAAAAAAAAATTGTGAATTTATTGAATATTTTGGATTCCATTCTAAAATTATGTTGAATTAACCACAACAATAGTATCTTTTTATGTAATTTTTTTTATCATTTCTTTTCCAGTTGCAATAATTGAATTTCAAATGATGTTTGCATTAAATAAACACGGCCAACCATAATGATTATGGCATAATTACAGTACAAGTGAAACAAATCGATATATTTTACATTTATTAACATTTGCTCATAATTTATATTGTTTAACGAGCAAAGAAAAATGTTTATTAAAAATTTATGAATTTTATTTAAGTTAATTTTTTTCTTTTCGATTGAATTCACATAGAATTGTTTTTCTGTAGCTATTACAGCACTTTGATGTGATAGAATGTATTATTGTAAAGTGCTGTAAAGTGTAATGCATATGACGCAAGTGCATGCGTTTATATTATAGAATATGAATTATGAATAAAGCAGTCTTAAGTTGATGCTCAAGCATAACGGTTTTATTTTAATCATAATCTCATTCTAATATATGGCGAGTCCGCCCGAATAAGGTATTTTGATGAAAAAGTGTAAGTATAAGAAGAAAAAAAAAAAGTGTAATATTCCGTAAGAACATTGTTCAAAACAATTTACACAAAAATGTTTCCGGAAAGAACAGTCAAGACTTCTATGCAGTTTCCAGTAATAATGAAATTTGTTATTTGATAAGTGTGAGAGAAAAAAAAAAAATGGTAAAATTTGGATATATAAAATAATTAATCCGAAGCGTGAAACTTAACTCAGAAACCAATAAACGTTCGACTCAATGCAATGATTTTAATTGTAGTAGAAGAAATTATTGTTAAATTTTTAGTTTATAATATGTTCACTCAAAAACACTGTTCAAATATGAGTACTTTCAGGAATTATGTTTTTTTTTTTTGTTTAAGTGGAAATTTTAAATGGTAAAAAATCCCAATAGAATATAGATAGAAGTATTAAATAGAACGCTTTCTCAAGTATTGCACGAATATGAATGGTTTAGTGTTTTATGTTAATTTCATATGAAAATATGTGCAAAAAAAAAAAAATACTAGAAAATTATAATCAAATACATAAATTTGTAAATGAATTAGTTTTATAGAAAAATTTCCCGATTTTTTAGAGCCGCAAATATTATCATTTATTCGTAAAAAACAAGCAAGAACGCTTTCTCAAGTATTGCACGAATATGAATGATTTTGTGTTAAATAAATTGATAAAATCACATAAGGACTGATGCGATAAATTATCAAAATATTATAACATTAAAGATGGTTATGACAAAAAACCAAAATTCAAGTAATTTTTTTTTTTTAAATTTATGCATCCTTTTAAAATTTAAGAAAGAACGCTTTCTCAAGTATTGCACGAATATGAATAATTTAGTATTTTATGATTTATTGATGTAGAAATTTATGACGAAATATCGAATAAATTATAACAAATATGTCAATGAAGTGAATACTGAATAATTGACACTTAATTTGTCACATAAATTAAGTATATTTTGAATAAGTTTTTTCATGTAGAAATCCATAAAAAAAAACTCTATACTTTTACATCAATTAAATGCCAATAAATGCATGAAACCATACTGGATTTACATGTAATTGTCACATTATTGTGAATTGGTGATATATAACCAATGGTTATAACATCGATATGATCGCCATCGTTCTAACGTTAAAAACGTATGAACACACACACACACACACAGAGAGAACGACATCAGTAGAATGCGTGCCAATTATCATTAAAATTACAGATAAATGTGTATAAATACTGATAGATGTGTTAGTAATTTAGTACTAATTATTGACGTTATACGTACGCCGACAGTATATATATTGAAATGTCATCACAAAATGTCATCACAAACTGGAAACCGCACTAGATTACTAACACATCTATCAGTATTTATACACATTTATCTGTGTAAATTGTCATTTAACTAACAATTGACGCTCATTCTACTGATATCGTTCTCTGTGTGCATTGAAATAAAAATTTTACAAAAATTGTTACTTGGGAACCAAATAAGTGAGAAAAATCATTCGTATAAAATCAGAACCATAAGACGCATCGCGTCGAACATATTACAATAAAGAGAATTTATACCAACGTACACTGATTATTCATATCAGTGTAACCGGTAAATTATATATTACAAAAATAAGAACGCTTTCTCAAGTATTGCACGAATATGAATGCTCTAGTGTTTAACAATTGATTCAAAAATATTCCATCTAAATTCCATCGGAATAAATTTTGAAAAAAATGCTCACATTTTATAAAGTGAACAAATTATTATTTGTTTAGTAACAATTAGCGAATATCACGCTAAATTGTCACTCATTAAATTCTATGATCGTGAAAACTATCAACAAGTTATTCATGATCATTAGTTTTAACATTAAAAAAATTTAAAGCCATTGATAATATCATTTTAATAGATAATCAATTCGTGTAAAGAATGATTTTTGATTAGAAATATTCGTTGTAAATACCGTAAAGAATGATTTTTGATTAAAATTGTATTGAAACATACAATATGCTTGGCGATATTTTTTAATGATTCGTAAAATATATCGATTTAATTATTCAAATGGGCTTAATTCACAAGTACTGTCAAGTGTATTGACTCAAATTAGAGTTAATTTGTTTTTTTTTTAATCATATTCATTTGTATGGTATTTCGTGTTATTTATGCAACCAAAAATTTAAACTTTACATATTTTGAACATGGACAAAGTTCAATGATGTCAGAACAATTTGTATTCTACTATTGAACAATTGGAAAAAAAAAAAAAAAATAATATAAATTATGGTTTCCGTGCATAAATTCCATGAATGGAAATTATCATTGCTCAAAAATGTTGGGTATTTTTATCTGATTTACAAAAAAAAAATTGACCATTGACACGGTATCATTGAAAATATTTATCTTATCGTGTTTCACGTTAGAAAAAAATTTAAAATTTTTTGACTCTTTTACAAAATGCCATTTTAAAAATACAATAATTTCATTTTTTTTTTAAATAAATAATCAATATTGTTTTTGAGGTAACTATTTTGAAATGCATAAGGCATACTATTATTATTTAATCTATTTTGATTCTTTGTATAATCGGGCTTAATATATTTTTTGTATATACTTAACCTCGAAATCGTACACATGCACGCTATAAAAGCGTTTTTTTTTTTTCAGTCTTTGCATACGTCATGTTGAACAGTCTTATGTATTGTATGGATTAATAAAATGTTGATTGTTGTATTTGAATTTAAATTCCAATACATTCATACAGTTCGGCATGTGTTCGATGAATATGCCTGAAAATAATTATAAGTTAATGTAATGAAATGAAAAGAATTTTTTTTTTTCTTTTTTGCCACAGCGTGGCATTATTTGCACAAAGAAATTCAAAATAAAAATGGTTGATTTAAAAAAGAAAAAAAAAGAAAAATCATTCAAATTACCAATAATTTATGTTTGTTCCTGTGTTGATATTCATGATAATTTATCATTTGATAATGTGTCTGCTTATGAAACTTTTGTACTTTTTATCATCATCGTAATAATTATATCACATTTGTTCGAACACAATGAATAATATTTCGTCATTCTGTATGCTCCAGAGCTAATAAAATATCAAAAAAAAAATTGAAATTAATTTGAAATTTACTAAAAAATAATTTACACACAAGTTAAGAAGATAAAAAATATACCAATTTTCTAGCATTGTTATTTTCACATTGTGTTTGTACTAAATTTTTGTTCTTGAATTGTCGGACGAAAACTGGATTCACACGTCTTAACGGCTCAACATACTGTTCGTGACTAATTTATTTTAGTCAATTTCTGTCCATATACTTTTGTGGTAGAATTGCCGTATATTAAATGTATTCCATTGAAATTCATCTGAAGGGAAAATGGAAAAAAAAAAAAAAAAATTTCTTTTTTAGTTTTCAAGTAGGTATAAAAGATGTGAGAAAAAAAAATTGCACATATTTTTCACTAACAACTATTCTACAATCTTATGCTTTTATGAATTTTTTTTTTTGCACATTCTTTATATAAGTACACAATGGAATAAATTTGCTATTTCATTTTCATTTCATTCTTGTTCTTTCGTCTATATTGCTTTGCAACCCTATTTCAAGAACTTTTGAAGGTCAAAGTTTATAAGAAGCATACCATGCTATAGATGTAATGTAAGAAACACCAAAAAGAAAATAATGAGAACTGAAATCTTTCTTCAAATCTAGTTTAAATTTGGCAACTTATTGAAAATCTGGTTTGTATTAGTAACGAATTCTCTCTAAAAACTAAATGCTCTCATTGAAGAAAACAAAAAAAAAAAAAAATTGCGGAAAACTAAAATATTCAAATTAATTTTTTAAGATTATCACTAAAAGTATATTGAGAAATAATCACTTTCAAATGTTTCCACATACGGCAAGAAAAAGAAAAAAATGAATAAATTCATGGAACAAGAAAAACTGTAAACTAATACTTGTGCATATATACAAAAGTTGAAAAGAAAATATAGACATTATTCATAGCGTATGGTCACCATACAATGGATAGATACTAAAAAAAAAAAAAATTTGTCTTATAAAAAGATAATGGAATGAAAACCAGTTTTATATAGAAATAATGTGCCTAAACACATTGACAATGCAACGGAAGCTATAACGACATGTAAATATGTTGAATTATTCTGAATTTGTTTATTAAATAAATGAGACTAAAGCATTTATATGGAATATTTTGTTTGTAGAAATGATGTACGAAACAAAAAAGAGAGGAAGTTAGTAAAAAAAAATGATTTCAATTGAATGTTTAATTTCAAACTCAATTTAATGTCAATTTGTCTGTGTGTTTCTAATTCAATTTTTTTTTTTCTCGTTTAAAATGTTTCTTCCCAATAAAATTCGAATCGTAATGGAAATCCAAGACGAAAATACAAATTTTAATATAAATTGTGATACATAACTGTGAAATACCTACACATCATGCTATTTTTAATGTTCCTAAAACTGTCTATAGATTTCACAATACGAATGAAATGTTTCGAAATTGATAAAAATCTCATAGCACCATGTTTTTTTTGTATCAACAATCGAAACAATTTTTTTTTTCGTTTTGTTTATGTGTCAGGTTAATGAAAAAAAAAAAAAAAAAAACTAATATACTTACTGTGTCTAGAAATGTGATATTGATTTAGAGAGAGAAAAAAAAATCTCGGCGTATTTTTTTTCTCTTCTCTAAATACGGATCTGATGTGTTGCCAACTAGAACAAACTTATGAATGATTTACCATCAAAACATCAGACTTTTTCATGCGAAATAAATATATAGAAGATTGCCTCATACTTATGACAGATAATAAATACAAATGACGCCATCTATTATCATTTCAGTATTTCGATTTCGAAAATATGTGAAATATTCGAAATCTACATACAATTGCAAATACATTTTTATTTTATGAAAAAGAAATGAAAAGAATTGGAAAAAAAACGAAAAGAAATGTAAAGAAATGAAAAGAAAAGAAAAGAAACGTAAAGAAACGTAAAGAAACGTAAAGAAACGTAAAGAAATGAGAAGAAATGAAAAGAAAAAAAAGAAAAGAAAGGAAAAAAACATATATATTCCACCTACAAATTTATTCAACCAAATCAAACTGTTACAATTTGTTTTATTTTGTGTTGTACAATTTTATGATTTTAACTAAATATTATTCGGTTTTTCGATATATAATTTGAATCCTGTATTTAAAATCGATAGCCATGAATTGTATTTATTATTTTTGTTAAAATATATGTATGTATGTATATATATATATATATTTTTTTTTTGTACATGAATTTTCACGGATAAATTCCAAGGGGAGTCGAAAAATGAGAAAATCCAATGTCAAAAATTTGCATTTATGTGAAAATTGGAATTTTTGTTTACTGTTTGAATATAGTTTGTAAAAAAAAAAACGAGTGATTATTATTTTTTTTCTTGTGGTACTTTGGAAAGATTTATGAAAAGTCACTAGACATAGTCTTATTCATTTGCATTAATTCGTACGCAATACATTTGCACCGAAAACCACAAGTGGTTTGTTTTTTTCGATGAACATTTTCGTCTTCGTTTTTTTTGTTTTTTTTTTTCTTTTTTATTCCTATAAATTTTTTTTTTTTTGAAGTTTCAGGTAATTTGACAAGAAAGCATTTACGCTTGTGTAATGATTTAAAATATTTCAATCATATTTGGTTTTGTTTAGAAAAAGTACAATAGTCAAAGAGATTTAGTTTTACATGTGTATAAAAATCTACAGTTTTTCATATGTTTGTTAATTGTACCTTAAATGTTTGTATTGTATTGTATTGTATTGCATTGCCTAGTTTTTTTTCTTTTTTTTTTATTTTTATTTTCATTTTTATTTTTGTCGATTGTTACTTGCATTGAGACCCGTGTCTTGATTATTCAATTTAATTTCGTTTTTCTGTTTAAATTTGGGAACTAATCAGCATTCCATATGCCCTTATCATTATTTCTGTGTATGATTATAGTTTTTCCTTATGAATTGGCTACGCTTTAGTTGAATTCAATTTAATCAAAGTTTTTTTTTTTTTCTCTTGATTGAACAAAATTTGATTGATCATTGATTCGATTATTATCAATTAATATAAATTTTTGAGAAAAAAACAAAAAATTCTTCATCCAATTTATTGCATAGATACTAGCGATAGACATATGCTCATATAAGGGTACCGTTTTTTTTCTTCTTAATTTTCATTTATTTCAATAAATATGATTTTATTTTATTTATTTATTGAAAATTAGCTGTTTTATGTATACAGGACAATTAGGAGGGGAAAACCTGTATATAAAAAAAAACCATAACACGTTATAAGGATTTGAAGCTTAAACCCAGTATTTATCATACTCCTATCCTGTCCCTATTCTAACTTCGGTTTGAGTTGAGCACAATGCATTACATTTTTCATTCTTAGATTCTAGTATACCAGGTTCTAACAGTCTCTATATTTTTATTGAGAGGCCAAAAATATTTCAATTGTGTTAATTTGCTCATATACAGACGACGACTTCGGTGACGATGACAATTCCTGCGACGGTGGCGCGAAATTGGAATCTTCTGAATCTGAACGAAAAAAGAAAAATGAATACAAAATTTTCAATTTCCATCAGTTAAAATTATTTTTGACTGATTTTTGGTCTTACCAAATTGATCAGATTCCCGTTCATCGTACATTTTTTGTCCGCTATTAGCACTTTGTGGCTGAATTGGTGGTAGTGGCGGCAGCTCTCTTTTTGGAAGTACACATACATAGACTTGATTTCCCCAACCATCTATATTTGGAGGATAAATTCAGTGTGCCATTCGTTGTATGTTTTTACATGTGAAAAGCTTTGATTACAAGACATTGACGCCACCTATGCGATTTATCAATGTACGCTGACTATACCAACGGAAACGGCAAGAAGATACGATTTGTCGTTTGCATTCCGTAACGATGTATGTGCAATTCAGTGTACAATATGATAGAGATCGCTTGCAATGTAACATCGCTCGACTTATGCCGAAGTACATTATTCATTCGTTGATGTACTTGCTTGCAGCATTCAATGCACGACTCATTTGCTTTGGTATGAAAACATTGTATGTATACAAATTGTGCATGAAAGCACCAACATGAAAGTCCACTGCGTGTGTACTTTCACAATATTGTTTGATATTAATTCAATTTCACACCGTACTCGTACAGATGGCGTAAGAAGCAATGCTCATCTTTAGTAATGCGACATCGATAAAGTCGTCCTTCCGTAAAGCGAATTCCCCAGATTGCATTGCTTACATTATTTCGATACTTTAAACCCGATGTGCCTGGAAATTGTGATTGCAGCGTTGATAATAACAAAGTTTCATCATCTTCAATTGGTAATTAAATTGTCTCTTTTCCTTCTTCTTCAGCCACCTGAACGTATTCGATTGACATGGTGTTGACTACATTCGAATGAGAAATATAGAAAAAAATTAATCATCTAGCATACATCAATCATCATTCGGCAAGTTTATGCGCATTCCGAAAATATCAAAACGAAAAAAACTATGAAAATGTTAAACAAATAGCGTGCGCTTTTGTTTGTAAAAAATTTTAAAGTTTTTTTTATAAAAGCAAATAGTTCATAGTTAACTCTTACACTTTCTTTTTTTTTGCACAAAGATTCACTTAATTTTGAACGCACTGCTCTTTATGCACAAATAAATATTATCCAATTTGTCTTTAAAATATTCATCACAGAATATCTTATTGATAACCACTCCTCAGGTGTTTATGTACAAATAGGTAATGCTCTTATTCCTCATATTCAGAATGTCACTATTTAAATCAGAAAAATTTTGTTAAGATTATTAAATAAAAAAAAAAACGAAATAAATAAAGAAAGTTAAAATAAAGGAAATCAAAATAAACACAGCAAAATCATTACACAGCAATATACGTAACATACTAATTCGGGTTGGAAATATTTCTTACAATCAATCAAATACATAGAATTTTCACACAATACACATTACTTTTGTCACAAATTCGTTTCATCCTTATTATATTATTGTGTTTATTTAGGCATTTTCAAAAGGTTAGAAAAAAAAGTGGATCAAAAAAAGAAAAGACGAAATAATTCTGACTGATTATTTTCAACACAAATTGAAAAAAAATCAGAAAATAAAGAGAGTTGAAGAAAAAGATAACATGAAAAAACAAAAACAATAATGAAACAAGTTCACCGTTCAAAGAAAAAAAAAAAACGATTCAGACAAACAACTACAAATTAAAAGTATTTTTTTCAAAACTTTGATTTGTGCCGGATTCGATTAAGCAAAGTTGGCTTTGATTAAAAACTATTGAATAAATGTTTTTTTTTGTTTTTGTTTTGATACTCTTTTCTGCCTTCACTCTTAATCAATTTTTCAGAAGAAGACGTTAAGAGAAAAAACACGGTTAGATCCCAATTAGAGCTATCCACTAAACCGAACTGTTCATGTTCGTTCGAGTTCGTTCGAATTTTAACCGAACATTGATAAATCACTTTCATGCAAGAAATTCATACGTTGATAAATCGTATAGATGGCGTCAAGTGTGTAGAATTTGAACGAACAGAAACAGATCGCATTTATGAACCAGTTGAATTAATTGAACAACGTTCGGAAACATTTTGTGTGTTCATGTTCGTTCGAGTTCGGTTCATGTTGTTCAAATTTGAATATATTGTATTCATGTTCGTTCAAGTTCGGTTCAAGTTGTTCAGAATTGAAAATGACCTGTTCATGTTCGTTCATGTTCGGTTAAAATTCGAACGAACTCGAACGAACATGAACAGTTCGGTTCAGTGGACAGCTCTAACGCTGATGATGTTAATTGGCTAATTTTCATTTTGAAATATACTTGCATATATGCAAAGATATATCATTTTAGTAATTGTTTACTGATCGCCTTGTATACACTGTGTATGTTTGGGACATAGAAATGTTGGCATCGAATATTTTTGGGATTTTTTACAAAATTATCCGTAAAATGAAACATCAACGTGTGCATGTATATATAACAACATTATTAAGATTACAATGCATTAAGTAACAATTGATATTTATTGAATTATGTCTTTATTTTCCATTTACAAATACTGTCAATAATTAATTTTATTTTATATAAATTGAAGGTTTTCAATTGATTTAAAAAAGGGATGAAATGTTTTTGGCATTTTTTTTTTCTTTTTTAATGAAATGGTTTACAAAAACGAAAAGAAATTGGTCTCCAAAAAATGTTTGTGTGACGTATAATTCTTTTTAGGTAATCCAACTTTTTTGCTGGTGACAAATTTTGTCATTGAAGTCTTTAAATTTCACGCGCTATGGCTTATTTTTGGAAGCCAATTCATTTTTTTTTTTTTTTTTTTTTTTTTGGGAGAAAAAGGACCAATTTTGTGGAAACCATGTTCATTTATATTTTTGCTCAATGCCTAATGAGAAATATAGTTTTCCCAAAACATTGGGAATTTATAAATTTTAATATTTTTGAGTTGTAGTTATTTATTTCATAGGGTGAATAAAGATTTTAGATCTTTCTAGATTTTGCATTATTTTCGATTTATGCCGAATCCAATAATCCAGGCGGGCTTAGATTGATTAGTTTCGATTTCAATATCTTCCATTCTCAGTTTGCGATTGATATTTTCGCTATCGTGATTAAAATAAAAAGATCCAGGAGTCAGAATGCGCAAAGAAATTTCGTAATTGGTATGTGGTTTTATAAAAATTGGTTGAGGTAATATAATTTTGTATGGATCTCCGTAGATTACTTCACCATTGCCTTCGTGAATAATGGTTTCTGTCTTATTGTTTATGCTAAAGTTGGGCTTGATTTCTTTCACTTTTACGCTGGAATTAAATTTGGAGACATTATGTACGTTATATCCGCTTGGAATATCAGTAATAGATCTGATGTAAATTTCGCCCAAAATAATTGGAACATTTGTTTTGATAGATATATTTTTCGAACTATCAGTGATGAGTTCTATTCCTCTGATATGATTAAGTGAGACACGATCGCTATACAGTTTCAATACCCGATCTTCGTTCCATGTTGGAATTCGTGAAGGTTTTCGCTTTGGATTCGTGAATATTTTCGATTTGTACGTTTTTATTGTTAACATATAGACAATATCTTGAAATTCATCGAATGTAAATAATCCCCCATATTTTATAGCAGTCGCTGTAAATTCTTCAATCTTCATATCACCAAATTTTATAGTTTTAAGGCAATCGCCAAGTTGTTCTTTTAGGTTCAGTGGTTGATTTTCATCGATGCCATCTCTCTTGCAAGCATATTTTGCCCATGCTAAAATAGCTTGAAATATTTCAATTTCATCGCATGGTAAATCCAATGTGAGAACAAGTTCCAGTATTTTTTTATCGCAACGCATGAATGATTCTGATTTCAAAACATTACTTCCGTAAGAGTAAAATTTGCTCTCACAGATTTCAATCAATTCTTCATTTTTCATGTATACAGCTAATTGATATCCCCATAACAAATTTTCCGTTGTTAATTTTTTCTCAACGAACTTGACACACGCGCTGACTCTATTCAAGATATCATATTTGTCGGCTAAACGAATAACTCCTTCGATATTTTCCATAGTAAGTGACACATTTTTCAAATAGAAAAATTGAAGAAATTCCTTGAATTCATCGGGATGAGCATCTTTGATTATTACTTCACTTTTTTCTTTCATCGATCCGAAAAACATAGCATGAAATACAGGACTTAAAACTGATAAGATTCCTTTGTTTGCTGGCACTTCATAATCGACTTCATCAATTTTAAATGTGAAAACAACATCACATAAATCAACATTTAAATATAATTTTTCCAGAACTTCTGAAGCACTTTCGTTAATCAATTCACTGGCCATTTTACTGTTAACAAATATTTAAATGAATAACAAAAAAAAAAAAAGAAAAAAAAACTTGATGTAATTTCAATGAATATGAATGTTTCTGTTTATTTCGCATAATCTATGCGTCAAAGATAAAATATTACCGCTTTTATTGGGCTTGACTTCACAGCTATAGCACACATTAATAATTGTGATTTTGTATTAGTTTCCAAAATGTCAAATTGAAGTTGAAGTAAGGAAATGTTTGACATTGAATACATTTTTTCGCGCAAAATTTCAAACAATTTGAACCAATGAAAACAAAGAAAATTCAATTTAATTTTCTTGTAAAAAAAAAATATAATTGATAATGTTGCGTTATTGTTATTTTTTTTTTTAAATGAAAATTTTTAATTTCACTTCGATCACAACGAATAAAATGCAAAGATAAGTCAATAGACTTATTACCGAACTCGAACGAACATGAACACACAAAATGTTTCCGAACGTTGTTCAATTAATTCAATTGGTACATAAATGCGATCTGTTCCTGTTCGTTCAAATTCTACACACTTGACGCCATCTATACGATTTATCAACGTATGAATTTCTTGCATGAAAGCGATTTATCAATGTACATTGTCTAGATCAACGGAAACGGCAGAAAAGATACGATTTGTCGTTTGCATTCCGTAATGGTGTATGTGCCTTTCAATGTATAAATGATAGAAATCACTTTCAATGTAACATCGCACGATTTATGCCGTAGTCCATTAGTCGATAGTTGATGTACTTGCCCACGGCATAGAAGTCCACTTTCTCAATTTTATTTGATATTAATTTAAATTCTTCTAGAGAAGGCGTAAGAAACAATGAATTTCTTTTTTGAAGCGACTTCAACACTGCTTCATTTTCTGAGAAAAACAACTGAAAAATAGTTCGGTTGTATTTGAATAATAGGAATTTTCGATATAAACAAAACCTATTCGAAATATTGTTGCTTACTTAATTGTTGTATTGAACAGTTGAATTTAGTTCAGTTAATTGAACAATATTCGAACGAACATGAACCGAACTTGAACATCTTGAACAAACTGAACTTGAACTCGAACGAACATGAACACCCTTTTTTCTCTTTCAAACAAATCGAACCGAACCCGAACGAACATGAACATAAAAGTGAAACCATTCTCGAACATGAACGGTTCATGTTCGGTTCATGAGCAGCTCTAACCCGAACGAACATGAACATACAAGTGAAACCATTCTCGAACAAGAAACGTCATATACGTTGCCATATAATTCAAAGGGAACAACGGAATTTCATTACAAAAAGTTTATGGATTGCTTTTCAAATCGATGGAACATTATTTTTTTATATTTTTTATTGGAGAATTGAATTACTTTGAAATTCAAAAACAAAAAATATGAAATTTAAATGAAAATTTTTGAAAAGCTTGATCCATCGATAAATAATTGTCAAACCAACTTTAGACCGGTTGCAATATGACAGCTGATAAGAATATTTTCACATCCATAACGTCATGCACACACATGTACCGAAATAATACATGCATCTGTACACAGCTGATTGACGTTTTTTTTTTTTTTTTTTGGTTCTGTATTGGGTGGCGTGCAGTTGATCCATCCTCACAAGCAAACTCACACACACTCTGAATAATAATTTCAAAAAAAGAATCGTAACCAACTCAACAGGCATACAATAAATGAAGATACAGAATCGATGCTGCCGTGATAAAGAACGAATAATTATGCAAAGAAATCTCAAATGAACAACCGAGACGGAAATAGTGTGCAAACGAAAAAAAAAATACTAACAAAAATATATAATAAGAAAGAACGAGACACAAATATACCCATCAGAACCAAGTATATGCGAAAGGTGTAGTATGTTATGTGTCAGGTTAATCAAAAACAAACTAATGTACTTACTGTGTTTAAAAATGTGATATTGATTTTACGATTTAGAGAGAAAAAAAAAATCTCGGCGTATTTTTTTGTTTCTTCTCTAAATACGGATCTGATGTGTTGTCAACTAAAACAAATTTACGAATGATTTACCATCAAAACATCAAACTTTTTCATGCGAAATAAATATATAGAAGATTGCCTCATACTTATGACAGATAAAAAATACAAATGACGCCATCTATTATCATTTCAGTATTTTGATTTCGAAAATATGTGAAATATTCGAAATCTACATACAATTGCAAATACATTTTTATTTTATGAAAAAGAAATGAAAAGAATTGGAAAAAAAAACGAAAAGAAATGTAAAGAAATGAAAAGAAAAGAAAAGAAACGTAAAGAAACGTAAAGAAACGTAAAGAAATGAGAAGAAATGAAAAGAAAAAAAACGAAAAGAAAAGGAAACAAACATATATATTCCACCTACAAATTTATTCAACCAAATCAAACTGTTACAATTTGTTTTATTTTGTGTTGTACAATTTTATGATTTTAACTAAATATTATTCGGTTTTTCGATATATAATTTGAATCCTGTATTTAAAATCGATAGCCATGAATTGTATTTATTATTTTTGTTAAAATATATGTATGTATGTATATATATATATATATTTTTTTTTTGTACATGAATTTTCACGGATAAATTCCAAGGGGAGTCGAAAAATGAGAAAATCCAATGTCAAAAATTTGCATTTATGTGAAAATTGGAATTTTTGTTTACTGTTTGAATATAGTTTGTAAAAAAAAAAACGAGTGATTATTATTTTTTTTCTTGTGGTACTTTGGAAAGATTTATGAAAAGTCACTAGACATAGTCTTATTCATTTGCATTAATTCGTACGCAATACATTTGCACCGAAAACCACAAGTGGTTTGTTTTTTTCGATGAACATTTTCGTCTTCGTTTTTTTTGTTTTTTTTTTTCTTTTTTATTCCTATAAATTTTTTTTTTTTGAAGTTTCAGGTAATTTGACAAGAAAGCATTTACGCTTGTGTAATGATTTAAAATATTTCAATCATATTTGGTTTTGTTTAGAAAAAGTACAATAGTCAAAGAGATTTAGTTTTACATGTGTATAAAAATCTACAGTTTTTCATATGTTTGTTAATTGTACCTTAAATGTTTGTATTGTATTGTATTGTATTGCATTGCCTAGTTTTTTTTCTTTTTTTTTTATTTTTATTTTCATTTTTATTTTTGTCGATTGTTACTTGCATTGAGACCCGTGTCTTGATTATTCAATTTAATTTCGTTTTTCTGTTTAAATTTGGGAACTAATCAGCATTCCATATGCCCTTATCATTATTTCTGTGTATGATTATAGTTTTTCCTTATGAATTGGCTACGCTTTAGTTGAATTCAATTTAATCAAAGTTTTTTTTTTTTTCTCTTGATTGAACAAAATTTGATTTATCATTGATTCGATTATTATCAATTAATATAAATTTTTGAGAAAAAAACAAAAAATTCTTCATCCAATTTATTGCATAGATACTTGCGATAGACATATGCTCATATAAGGGTACCGTTTTTTTTTCTTCTTAATTTTCATTTATTTCAATAAAACTTTTGGAATTTCAGCAATTTTCAATGAAATATATACATCATTTGAAATGAATCGATTAAAGTCACCGATTCAAAGTTCAATTATATTTAATTTTCATTTCATTTAAGAGAAAATCAGGAAAACAAATATTCATCAATAATGATGTCCCAATACATTTTTTTGATTAACATTTTCAATGTTCTAATTAACGTTTTTTTTTTTTTTTTGCTATTTTTTGCTTTTTTTTCTTTGTTTATTTCGATTGCAATATTGATAAATTTATCCATCACATAGAAATAGTAATAAGAGTGTGTAGTGTTTTATTATCTAAAAAGACCGTGTTTTAAAAAGATATGTACGGATTAAGGATAAGTTATTGAATTGGATGAGAAGAAAATATCTCTTCGTTAAAAAAAAAAAAAAAAAAAAGAAAACAAAAAAATTTCGTTTGATATCGAACGGAAGCAAGAAAAGTTCCTTATTTGTGCAATAACTTGAATTGCGAAGTAAAAATTAAATACTGCATAAAATGAGTTCAATGCAATTTCAGCATATTTCTTTGGAATATTTCATTCTACATTTGTTTTTTGTGTTTTTTTTTTTTTTTTTTTGTTTCATTGTTATTTATTCAGTTTGATTTTTTTTCGAACGAGCATTCATTTGTAATGGGTTTTTTATTGCACATGCGGGCTCAAATTTTTTTTCTTAATAATAATAATAATCATGTCTTACTTCGTTTATACTAATTTTTCGACCTCAGTTCAATTTAGTTGAGAGAGAGAGAAAAAAAAACATCTTGATGAATGATAAAAAATTTGAACAAATTACATTTTCAAAGGTTAATTCAGAAGAATTTTCTTTTTTTTTTCCATGTCAATATTCTAGCGAAAAAATATTACCTATCAATTAAAAAAACAAATGTTCATACAATTTACAAAGAGATTTTTCCTTTTCAACCATTTACAAGATATTTTTGAGTTTATTTTGATTTGAATAAACACAATGGTCTAATGAAAATAAATGTTCTTCCCTAAGAGATCCCCGGTGATAGGTAACAGTTGTGTGTTTTTCTTCTTCTTCTTCTTCTTCTTCCTTTTCTTCTTCTTCTTCTTCTTCTCCTTCTTCTCAATAATAATGGAATGGTTTTTTCTCCCCCCGTAACGATCGTTAAAAATTCCCTCTCTACTATTCGGGCAAATTCGTATGAATGTGCGAATGTACAATTGTACATTGTACAACAGAATTATATATATATATCTATTTTAATATTTGTCCAGAGATTTTGCTGCATAAACTCCATAATAAACATAAATAATTTCGTTCCACAGTGTCATTTATGTGGTTTTAAGGTGGCATTTTGTAAAAATGATGCTTGGCAAATTCATTGTTTAAAAATGCCCATCGATTAATAATTTCAGAGAAATTGCATTTTTCATTTAATCAATGAAATGAATTGTTCGTTCTAAATTGTTAGTTTTTGTTCAATTTAAAAAATTTTCACAAAAATCTTACAATTGAAAATCGTTGAACAACTATCGAATTCGCGCGATTTATTGAACTATATGTAAATCAAATAATATATCCAATCGAGCATCTAGAAAATACCACCATATTATTGTTAAAAATGATTGAACAAAAACAACAAACATCGTTTCAACGGAATGTACACTGTTGTTGTAAATCAATCATTGCATTTATATGTTTTATATTGTTTACCATTATTATGAACAGTGTATGAACAAAAGAAAAATTCTCGCTCAAAATTGGAATTTAATTAAAAAAAAAAAAAAAAAACAGAGAACAGAGAATATTGCGCTACAATCCTCAATGTTTGTATTTATTTTTCATATGTATTGAGTCGAGTTCTCCATATAATTCTCTGGTTCAAAACGAAAAACCGGCGACATTTATTCACTTATAGACAAAAAAAAGTCTGTCTAAAATTGTTTTGTATTTTTTTTTTTTTTTTTTTTTATCACGAAAAGAGATCTGCATAGAGAATTCTTCGAAATAATTTAACTAGTGCTTTACAATTCTCAAATTCATCATGAAATCAGTCAATATTTTATTTATATTAGCGAATGCACTTTTGCTGATAAGCAATTATGCAAAACGAATACTACCGGCTTTGGACAGCATTCCATATCGAGCTCCTTGAAAAAGAATGAAAAAAATTTTTTTTATTAAAATTGTGAGGAATTTTCTTTTGAATATTAAAAAATGTTCACATGGCAAAATATGCTTTTTATTGATTTTGACATACAATTTCACCATCATCACGATTAAAATCCAAAAATAGCAATCGTTTGCCATCATCACCGGATCCTTTCAGTTTATCAAATGAATATGCCCAAATGACATTTGTTGGTGAACCTAAGCTACTATCGATCAATGAAAATCCACGATCCAAATGTAATAGCAATTGACATGGTCGATTCTATACGGATTTATTTAAAGATAAGAAAGAAAAAAAACCAATTAAAATGTAATCAAATGATATAAACTATTTTCATAGTTGTTTATCTGCTCCTACCTGATATAAGCATCTAAATGAAAATTCTCTTTGGGCATTGACTGCATTATGACTACCTTGTAATAAAGCACGTGCCCAAGCAGCCATATCACGATGAGTTTCTGATCGAAAACAATGTGATATTACACCACGTGGTGTTCCACATCGTATGCAAAATACTGTTGATTGATTCTGTAAAAAATGAAATTAATGTTTTTTTTTTTTATTTTAATTTAATTTATATTCAATTAATATGGTAATTTAAATTTGATCTATTTACCGAGCTTAAGTTCACCGTTGAATTGCTACCTGATCCTGCTAATCGTGTTGATGCTAATGGTGAATTGTCAATTGGTCGACTCCAAGCTTCCATTGACCATGGTGCACTTTCATAAATCCTAAATTTATTGATAAAAAAAATAATTGATTAAATTATTAATAAATGTTGATCATCACATTTAGCATCCGAAAATTATTAATCTATTTTCAACAGTTAGTTTGAAAACTAACTGAAACTAAGTGTGAAACACTTTTATTGCTCTAGAAGAATATTTACTTGGGTAAGTACGTTCCCATGATGGGAATCCCCATCTACAACAATTTCACAAACATATTTAAGCTACATTTGTTTTCAATGACAGATCTTATGGCCATCATACACAATAGGACAAAGTGTCCAAACAAAAGGACCATGTCAAATGAATGGCTTGTTTGCTGAATACATGGCGGCTTTTTAATGATATCATTACTAAGTATAATTATTCCATATTCAAAACCACTTACCGTAATTCACGTTCAGTTATAGCAACAAAGACGGGTAACCATCTATCTAAATCATCCGAACTCTCTGAGCTTGATTGACCATTTTGCTAACAATGAATATAGAAATAAGAGAAAAATAAAATCATCGACAGATTAATACATAATTTCAAAATAAAATTAAATGAAAACGATCGAATGCAATGACGAAAAATGTTTTTTTTTTTTTTTTTTTCTTTTTTTTAAAGGCATAAATTTAAATGAAAAAAAAAAATATTTTCAAAATCAAAATCCGCCTGTGTTTAATTCAATGCACCATTAATGCGTGATCAAGGTAGTCGATATTTTTTTTTCCAAATTGAAATTTGCTTAAAATACGCATTGATAGTTACCTGTTCGTTTCCAACGCGACGACACAACCATCCAATATATTTAAGTTCACCAATAATATTTGATAATGCATGATTTGCATCGGCTAAGGCTTTTTCTGCGCTATGCGAAATTGCTGAATGTAATGCATTAAACCAGGCCAATGCTTCCTGTTGATCATTTGCACGTAAAATGCACGAATGTATACCATCGGGTGAGTGTAGTTCAATACAGCGATTTTCTATAAATTAAAATATGGAAAATTCCATCATTTGAATATTCAAATTGATTTTTTTTAACGTTAGTGAAATATGTGTCATTCTTTAATTCATATATAATCACATATACGTATGTTATGTATATATGTATGTTTCATGTGAGTTAGAGAATGCCTTTTCTTTGATCGAAAAAAAAAAATAAAAAAATGAAATTTTTTAAGAAAAGTACTGTACCAGAATCATGGTATTTCAAGTTTCGTGCCAAATGTGTCAATTGCAATGGAATATATCGGGTGTCTGCACGTGGTGGGCTTTTTGGTGCTGATGGTGGTGACATTGATTTCGATGATGTGCTCAGCATATTCGAACCATTTGGATTAATTAAAGGACATAAGAAAGCTCGTTGCAATTCCCATCCAACTTCAGATATTATACTCGCTTTTCGAAAATATGGTGTCACTTCACGCAAAAATTTAACTAAATGGAATTCAAACATAAGGAAATGATGACAAAAAAAAAAGTAAGAAGAAATTAGATTAAAACACAATTCAACCTCCTCCCCCGCCCCCTCCTCCTTCCCATACATATATGAAAAAGCCTTACCTTCTAAATCAACAACCCGTCCAGCTCGTTTCAATGCTCGAACAGCTTCTTCATGTGTTGCATCACGTAATTCTTCACCATTTACCGATAATATTGCATCACCAACATATAAACCTTTTGCACTATCAGCGGCCATTCCACGAAAAATTTTTGATATTAAAATTGGCATACGATTTTCTCGGCCACCTTTTATCGATATTCCTAAACCATTATTATCCGATTTTGTTATTCGCACCTTATTCATGTGATTTTAAAAAATTGTCAAAATATTTAAATATTTAATCAATATAAAAACATATTCATTGATACAATTAAAAATTCAAATTGACTTACATGTCTTTTTTGATTTGCTACTTCATAAGGTACATCGCATACTTCAGCTCCTGCATTGTTATCAGCTGAATTATTATTATTATTCAAATATTCACAATTATTTGTTTCGTCTGAATTTAATGATGATACACCATTACCGCCAATACTTGATGATGGTAGTGATCCACTTGAACCATTATTACCGCCACTGTGATTGCTTCTATAATATTTTGCCAAATGTTTTTAAATTTTCAAATCGATTTATTCATAATATTTGAATATGATAAAAATTCTGAGATACATCGAATTAATTAAACAATAATCCCCAATCATTTAACATATTATTATTGTTCTTATTAAAACGATGCGTTTAATTTTTTTTTTTTTTTTTTTTTTTTTCATTTCGTATTTTAAATATTTTTCTTACCCAAGTGTTCCATTCAATGTAGTTGTTTGATCGATTGGTTCACATGTTTCATCTAAACTAACAGACAAATAGTCTGATTCAAGTGTAACGGTTACGCGATACCATGCACCACGTACACGCGTTTCTAACATACCACATCTTGTTGTACCGGTGGCACCAATCATTACCGTTGATGTGCCATTATGATTAACACCACTTACATCCATTGGATTATTACGTGACATTAATAGTCCAGATGATTCAACCATTTTTAGATTGTTTCGTTTATTTTTGATCCGTAATTTACACTCAATATTTTTCAAGCAATTTTTTTTTTTTTTCTTTTTTTTTTGTCACTTTTCTTTTACTGCATTTTATTTAGTTGAAAATGTCCGGCAAATTCACTGTAAATGAATTAAATAAAATTTAAACAATTAAAAACACTTTGATTGAAAACCATGTCATTTTATTGTTGATATTTTCGATTAATTTGTTTGTATTTTGATGGCGTATCGCAATGTTAGTTATGCATTTCTTGAATGCTTTTACACATTGGTGATCGACCAATGGTGGAAAATATTGTTTGGGGTGAAAAAAAAAAAAAAAATTGTGCTGAGCTAGACGCCTTTGCATTTCGTGTGTCGGATATTGAAACGGAACAATCCAATGGTATAATAAATTTGGGTTTCAATACAGTCTGTAATGTAATTTACAGTTGATGTTTCAATGTAAACAATTTCAGTGTAATGATAAGTATTTGTGGGAATGAAATTGTTTTTTTTTTTTTTTTTTTTTTTATCAAATTTCGATAGTCTGTTCATTTTATTTCATTACCAAAAATTATTAAAGATTTGAATATTTGAAAAAAAAAAAATCATTCTTTTTATAAACGTTCATCGTTTGTGTAGTATGTGTGTGTGAGAGAAATAGCTATCTGTAATATGCATATATATATATATCTCATTTGATTTTTATTCAATTGTTTCTTATAAATCGTTAGTTATCAAATTCATCAAAAAAAAAAAACAAGTATATATTCTCTTCGGAACGTACTAAATTTGATGCGGCTTTCATTTGTATCGCCCAGGATACCGTCGTGTTATTTCGTCATGCCCACATATTCTTAGGATAATAAGAATCTTATCACAAGTGTGAAGGGAAAACCATCTCACAAAGTCAAAGATTATATGAGAGACAACACCGTAATGTGGGCGGAATTATATGTCTCCGTGAATTAAATCTCTATTATACAAATAATATGGATTAGTAGTTTGTCATCTTTTAATTATAATAATGAATAATTATTCATTTACTTTTCCTTTCTCAATGGTTCATAAATAGGTATATTTTTCGAATTTCCTTTTATTGTATTAATTCTTATGCACTCTGTATGTCAACATATGAACTATTTGTTCGTTTGCCAAATGCATATATTGACAGAAAAAATTGCCGATATTTACATTGTGTTTTCATAGTAAAATCGACAAACATTGTTTTATTTTGAAAATTGTAAATATTGAAAAAAAAAAAAATCAAAAAGAATGTCGTGAAAGAATGACATTTGTCCAATTAAAAATTTTTGTATAATTCTCTTGGGTTAAATGTATCGAAAGCCAGAACTGAAGCAGTGTATGTTGATTTAATTTTTATAATATTAATAAAAATGCATTATTCTAAATTACATTGAAATTTTGGTGATTTCTTTTAGACAATATCCTTTTAAAGCAAATCATGAAGAAAAGTTATTAAGTTTATTATTAACAGGAAATCATTGCATAGAATCGCTTGAGGCAGCATGGTATGAATTGCTCATTTATACAAAAGAACATAACATTGGGACTTTAGTGGTTTTTCTTTTTTTTGGGAGGGAAATACCCACCGTTCGAGAGTAAAGATATTCCATTTTTTTTTTTTTTTTTTTACATTTTTTGTTTTAGTAAGCTGCTCAAAAAAAAATTTGAGGATATCCAATGGAAAATTAATTGAAATATGTGAGCAACTATCTTATTTGTTAATTAAAAGCAGTGTGAATAGCAACTATCTTATTTTAAGCGAAGAATTTCATCTATTTCGAATATTTGAATTATAAGGATAAGCAATGAACAATTCGTGCAGAGTTCACCAGTAATGGATGCAATAAGTGCTCTGAACGATTGTGTTGAATCATTCATCAAAAAACAGTTGGTAGTGTCAAAAGTGAAATAATGTGAGTGTTTTGAATTTTAACACTTCACCTACTTGTCATTTGCAATGAAATTTTTACAATTTTTTTTTTTTTTTTTTTGTTCAGTTCAAATCATAATCCACAAATATTGCCAAATATGTTAGACGCTACAGTCGACGGTATTGAAATGAAATGAAATGAAATAAATATATTATTGTTGATATTAAATTCAATTCAATTGAATTCAATTTATAATTTTAGTAATATTCTCGAAGAAAAAAAAAAAATTGTGATGGATTTAAAATTGCGTATTGGCCATGGTGTTGAGACAAGAATAAAACAAGAATAGTTTTTCAATTTCGATTGTCAATCTAACTCTATCATTTTCCGTCGAAAATCCTATCTATCATATCCATTACATTACTATTACTACATCTATTCCATAAACACTTTCGTGAACATTTGTCTGTAATTCATTTTTCATTTGATAATATTCGATTGCATATGAAAATCAATTATAAAGAAACATTATTACGTCATAAAAAAACATAATAGTGAAAAACAAGACTGATATGTTAAAATTTGATTCCGATTGTACTTTAAATCAAATTGATTATTATTGCGCATTTTTTTTTTTTTTTGCTTACCAAATATGTTCTGATAAATAATTCAATGAATACTCAGCATTTTACTCTATGTATCAATAAAGAAAAGAATCACATTGAACGATAAACGAACTTTAGCGTCTTTTGAATTTTTGTTTTCTTTTGTTTTTGAAATTGAATTTTTTCAGCAAATAAATTCCATCGGTATGTATTATGTTATAATTTTTACAGTGAATTACCAAAGGCCCAAATGGATTTAACAAACGGTTGAGATCAACCATTTCACAATAGATTGGTCCATGGTATTTTGTATTGAAATGAATGTTGTCAATATCATATGATACATTCATGCATCGATGAATTTGATTGAAATTTCATAAAAACTGAATTATACTACTCGGGCTATTACACTGTACAACAAATTTGAAAAAAAAATATAATCCAGGGGTTTTCTCACCGGATTCTGAAAATAGATCGAAAATCATGAGATACGTGTATCATTATGTATTAGAGTAACTCTTTAAGAGTTAAAATGCCATTTTCAGGTAAACAATAAAATCAAATTGAAATGGGTAATGTTATTTGATGGCATAGATCTTGGCTTCTCTACACATATGAATAACATAATCGATTAAGAGCTACTTAAGCAATTTCGAAATTATTTTTAGAAGATCACAATACGAAACAGTTTATTCAGAAAGTAATTTAGGGCACATGACGATAACGATTCAATAAAATCCACAAACTTTGTTATAATGATTATGGTGACAGAAACACCCAATAAAAGATTCTTATTAAAACCAAAACATCAAACCACAACATTGGTAAATGTTTATTTTTTTTTAAGAGAATCCATCGAAAATATATCTTTTTCTCTTTCTTTTGGGAAATTTACTGCTGAATAAGAATTGTACGGAAATTTAACATTTTGAATTTGTATTTATATTTTTATTGTTTGTTTCGATAAAAATAAAATCTGCTTTTACTCACACTTGAATTATGTGTTGTTATGTTGAAATAGAGAGAGAGAAAAAAAAAAAAATAAAAATAAAAATCACTACATTATTTCATACACAAACATACACGTTGATGTTCTGACATATATTAAATATTACAATGTTTTTTAAATTTTAAAAGAAATAACACCGAATCACACAAATACACAATATATCAATAATTTGTGTTATCAATTAAAAAAGTTTACTAGTAAAGTAATCTAGCGCGGGATAATACGATACGTAAATCCAAAAAAAAATAAAAAAAAAATCGATTTGCCAAATCGAATCAAATTGCACAATTACGTGCAAAACTGTTGGCTGCAGCACTTGTCATTTACGACTGGGAAAAGTAACAACGTTCTATATAGTTTTTTTTTTGTTTTTTTTTTTTCGTAATTTATAGTAAATTTTTTCACACTCTGGAAGATTTTTCCCTCCCAAAAAAATAGAAGTTCACAATCACTCACAACAAAGTAGTGTGTTATCGAAAATTTTCACTTTTCCACAACAATTCACAAATAAGTTCACAACTGTCTGTTTCTGATAGAAAATGACATGGAAATGATTATGATTTCATTTGGTTTGGAGAAAAAAAGAAAAACAACAAATGATTAGTGCTATGACTAGACATACAATGATTGAATGAAATAGTTGAAATTTGAAATTTCGTCGAAATTGTGAAATGTGAAAATAGCCGATCAACCCTAGCCCGATGGATAAAAATGATGTGTGCATATGTGGTAGTTCTTACTAACGCGCACAATTTTAGTGCACATCTCGTCAAAAAAAAGGAAAAAAAGGGAAAACAACAAGAAGAAAATAAAAAAAAATTTCGTTTTTGAGGTGGCTTTTTATATAGTTGTATACTGACTGCTGCGGACAACTCCACAATCTCATCATGGATAAAGTGCTTATTTTGCCATTGCTATCATACACATAATAAACACATACAAATAAATGCTAGAGTGCAATTTAACACACAGTTCAAGACGATGGTAGAGTTTGTTTGTTTTTTTTTTTTTTTTTTCTTGTTTTTTCCTTTTTTCCATATATATATATTTTCATCTTTTCGATGTATTTTGAGCATGAGCAGTATGCATTTAAACGACCGCCAATAACATACATATACATTGAAATGTGTGTAACATAGTATCCATTTGAATGAATATAGGGAATGTTGTGCGGTGCGCGCATTATATTATTATGGGTGGTTTGATGAATGGATGAATGTAAAATAGATGCGAATTGCCAATGAATAATACTATATATGCAACATCTTAAAATTTTCAAAAGAATATTGCATTTTTCAATGATTTGCATGAAAATTTACTCATAGATGGAAATTTTTTTTTCATAAGACTATTAGTCACTGATTAATCGATAGAACCGAAATCGGCTTTTTTTTTTCTTGGCTTCCGTGATTGTATTTCCGTTAATTTCAATACGCAGAATTTGGCTCATTTTTCTAATTTCATTTTTGCTCTTTACATTGAAAATGAGCGAAATTTCAACGAAATTTTTCTTAAATGTTTTTACATGATATATTCAACTTTTTCCAAAATATTGCCCACATTCAATACTGATAAGCCTTCTTATTCATAGAACGTATATATATATTGTATCTATATCAGTACTGTATGATAATGCATTGCTGTATACCGAAATGAATTGCAATCAATTCAAATATTTTGAATGTTTCCTTTTTTTATTTTTCATGAATCTAACCTTTTTTCATGACCTAATCGTTTTTTTTTTTTTTTAGATTCTCGCGCCTATTTTCTCTATTACTGTTAATTTGTGTAGGCTAGTCATGACACAGAGCAAATTATAAATGAAAAAGGTTTTTTGAAATATTTCGACATCATCACATCAACGAATGTGTAAAATATTTGACCCAACAGAGATAATAAATGTGAAGAATGATCCATCTATAATGTCCAGTCATTAATATTGGCTTGGATTATGGTTCATTTTGCATACGGCTAAACAAACAAACAATTAGTCAGTTCACACTCGTTATTGCTCACTCATCTCACCAACCATGCCATTCGAAATGTTCATAAATATCCATTTTATTATACACACACACACACACACACGCACACTTGTAGTGCGTAGCACAAAAATGTGTATCATTATTCATTTGATTTTCCATGGCAATATAGTAGCATCTAATAGTTACATGCACTAGATTCAAACTAGAATTGCCATAGAGAGTACAAACATAATGTAAGGGATTGTTTGAATGTTTTGTAAAATGGAGAGAAAAAGAGAGAGAGCGAGAGAGAGAGCGAGAGAGAGAAAGAGAGAAAGAGAGAAAGAGAGAGAAAAATGGATTTTTATTCATGTGAATGTCAATCATAATATGTATCATGAAAATTGAGATATTCTCAATTGGATTTGGTGAGTATACTTGAGATGACAAGTTAAAAGAAATCTGTCCGCAAATTTGAATGAATAAAACTTATTGTTTATTCGTCAATTATCCAATTTCATCTGAGTAAATTTCAAGTGTTCTTAACATGATTATGGATTTGTTGAATCAACAATTCAACGAAATTAATTGAAACTATTGAATTTAAAAATAGGAATTTTCTTTGAAATGAATCATTTTCAAAATTCAAATAAAAAATTCAAATTTTATTTGAATTTTTGTCAGTTTGTTTTGACTAAGAAGAAAACTAATAGAGAATAGACCGAATATTTAACTAAGTAATATATGTTACATATGAAATATGTCAATAGATGGCGTTCGTATGCATTTCTTCAGGAAGTATCGAATTTTTTTTTTTTTTTTTTTTTTTTCTCGTTTTTCTCTACTGAATAACAACGGAAAATTTTTCAAAGTTTTAATGTTTACAAAAATCATTCTAAGCCATATAAACCATAGTATAAACAAATCTGTTTAAAGAATAGATAAAAATCCAAAAATACAGCAATGATTAAATAACGATCACATTAAAATCGAAAATGATGAAAGATTTTGGGCGCTATTCAAGCCAAATTGCCAACAATTCAATTTCATAATCATATGTGTGTAATTCATCATATGTGCCAATGTGAAAAAAAAAAATACTATGAGAAATGAGAGTAGATTATCCATAAAATACTAAACCAATGAATACTAAGCATTCATCAAATGTTTAAGTACTCTATTCTCAAATAGATAGTAAAATTGTCTACAATGTTTCAATTTGTTGCTTCTTCAGCAATTTTAAAGAGAGGGTCTGTATAATTAACTTGGAATGTTCATTGGTAAACAAAGCAACCGAGAGAGTCAAAAATAAAAAAAGAAAAAAAAAAAGAATAAAAATAAAAACAACAACAAGAGTATTCTGTATTGGAAAATTAAGACGATGTCGACAACAACAGCATTCAACCAATTCATATCAATATGCTACAAGAGTAGTGTCAATTTAAAAACGGTCGTCCGGTATATTGCATATCGCATATCGCATATCGTAACATACAAATCATATGAATACAAACGAAATGTGTACGGTGAATGATGATGTTCAATTAACAGAATATTATATAGAGTGAACAAAACGAAAACGAGAAAAAAAAAAACAAAAAAATAAAAAACAATTTCTGTTCAAGATTTAATTCGCTACATAATGTTGAAAACGACTCTCTATCTCTCACCATATGCGATTTGTTTATATCAAATGCATGAGGATTTTTGTTTTTTGTTTTTTTTTTTTTTTTTTTTTTACTTTTACCGTAAAAATATGAAGAACATCTTGAAGAGCATGCTCATTCTTCTTAATTATTCCATCCGTTTTTATTTTTCTTTTTCTTTTGGTCTTTTGGTCTTTTGGCCTTTTTCGTTATTTTTCGTTTTTCATTGGGATGGAAATGTCTTTTACGACAATGCATATAGTAAAATCGAATATAACAAAATGCGCATACGCATACATTTACCATTTTGGAATGCACCACACACACCCATAATGAAAATCTCAAAATTTTTGAAGAAAGGACTGTAAATATAGCCGAACACAGACCAACCGACCGACCGATCGAAGAAGATGAAAAGAAACAAAAAAAAAAAAAAAAAAAAAAAAGTAAAATCAAGTTCGTTATTGTATGTATGTTCTGCGCATATCACGCATAGAGTTTCGTTTAAAGAACGACAGATGGGTTTTCGAAAGCGCGTCATGCATTTACTTCGTTTGATTCATATTTCATGTATTTTTATTCACTCAAACATACAAACACAAAATATATTTGTAAATGCAGTTCACTCGCATTGAACATTTCATTTTTTTTTTTCTTTTTTTTTTTCTTTTTTCATCAGTCGAATACGAATGAGGCGGCGTACACAAAATACACAAATACATTTCTCATATACGCATACATATACATGTGCACATGCTCGTTCATATACATTGATATCATATTATAAATGTATTAAATAAATGCTGACAGAAAATGGTATATATTCATACAGTCAATGCACATAAATACAAAGCCAATATGGCTACATACAATAATGTACATGTAAATATTTTGACTATATTGAATATTAGTGATTGTATATGTATTAGTAAAAGGACGCCACCGGTTTTGCGTCTATACAGCGTCTTTTAAAACAGAAATCCATCGATTCAGTTGCATTCGAATGTAAATCAAGTTTGGAGTGCGCGAATTTAGTCATATTTTAACTGTTCAAGTGTTCGTTTATATATTTTTTTTGTCTTAAGAGATTAACAACTAAATTAAAGAAGAAAATAAAAAAGAAAAAAAAAAAAAATAAAAGAAAAAAAAAGAAAAAAAGAAAAAGAGGTTTTTTTTTTGATCAGTGTTTGAATAAATTTTTGAATGAAATTGTCAATAAGCAAAAATATATCAACACGCCAACATTGAGAAATTAAATATTAAAAAAGGAGGAAAAAGAGAGAAAAAAAAAAAATACGCGAATTTATTTCATCACGTTATATTATAAATCCATTTCGTGATTGAATTTTATTTTTTACATACCGTACAAAGATTTTTCACCAATTACCATATTTTGAGAGAAATCGGCTTTTTGTTTTTTTTGTTTGTGTTTGACAAGCACGGATATCATAAACCCAACGAAAATTGTTCGATTATTTTCTAAAGAAGAAAATTCTTTTGTGCGCGCGCTTTCAATAAAATCAAATATTAATATTTGATTTGACAATTTAAAAATAAAAAAAAAAGAACCCAATACAGAGTGTTTATTATCAAATTTTTTCTTTAAAAGAGAAAAAGGGAATTTTTCAAAAAAGAAAAAAAAAAGAAAACAAAAAAGAAAGAAAATATGGCAGCAGAAGTGGCAAATAATCAAGCAGTTAATGTACCAGCACCAGAAGAAAATGCTGTTGAAAAGAAGGTTGAAGAGGTTGAGGCAGCGCTTAAGGATGGTGATGCAAATGCACCAGCCAAAGCCGATGAAACGGCCAATGAAAATGCTGGCGATGCTCCAATTGCAGCCGCACCAGCTAAAATTGTACCACCAAAACTAACGGTACATAAAGCTGATTTTGAAAAGGATGTCATTTATTTGTATCAATTCTCAAGGACCCCATTTTTGCCATCAATTTCACCATATTGTCTCAAAGTTGAGACATGGCTGCGACTTGCTGGACTCAAATATGAGGTAAATGAAACAAAAAAAAAAAATCTATATTTCCAAACAACACAAAAAAAAAAAGTTTTGTTTTTTATTTCTTTTTCCTTCAAAAAAAAAAAAAAAAAAAAAACGTTGTACATACGTATGAAGAATAAACGAAATATACGCATACGCACGTATTTTCAACCGCTTGTATATAATTACGGGTTGGTTGTCTCAGCCGATATAGGATAATATTGTTTAGATAGAGTATTTTTCCTCTCTATTTTTGGTTTCCATAATTTTTTTGTTTTTTTTTTGTTTTTTTTTTTGTTTTTTTTTTGTTTCTTCTTCTTTCGTTACTAACTGTTGTTTATTTGACGCAATAACCGCTGGAAAAAATATATTTTCCTCTTTTCCGATAACTCAGTTTTAAAATGATAAAATGTTCACCAAATGTTACGGAAAAATTCATAGTCGTTCAGACAGTTTTCAATTTTGTTTTATTTTTTATTTTTTTCGTCCAACGTATAAATATTTTCGGTTATATTTGGAAAATTTCATTTTGAATTTTTGTTGTTGTTGTTGTTATTGTTATTGTTATTGTTGTTGTTATTATTTTTCTTGCTGCTGCATTTGTGTTTCGCTTCTTGTCTGGGTAAAAATTATAAGAAAATTTATTGTATCAAATAGAAGCAAATGTTAGCAAACTGAAACATAAATCATAACACAATATTGCATGCAGTTAAGAAATAACTTGTCTTCTTTAAACACCAAATGGTAATATATTGTTAAGATAAAAATCAATACAATAAATAGAATTAGATGTTTAATAGACAGTAGAAAAATGCATTATTGGCATTGCTAGCCGAAAAACAGCATTTATTTTATTTATATATATATCAATCTATCCATCTATCCATCTATCCATCTATCTATTTCTATAAGAAATAACAAATAGCAAATAGCATGAACAAAATAAAATCGAAACAAAAACAAATCTTATAAAAACATGAAATAACAAGAGAGAAATGAAATTTTGTGCACACCAATCTCTTCTAATTTCTTTCTTCTTTTTTTTTTCCCTCCGTATCGGACGCTCATATACATCCATAGATACATATGGTGTTGGTGTGTGTGTGTGAGTGTCCGATAAAAAGAGAAGAATGAATTTACTACCGCTTTTTCTTTCCTTCCCAAATAACAATAAATTGAAATTGTATATTTAATAGAAAAACATTTCAGTTTTGTGATTCCACAATTATGTATTCTGCTCTCTGTTGTGGATGGGCTTTGCCTAGTTTTATTTTATTTTTTTTTTTTTTTTTTGTTTTTGTTTTTGCTTTTGTTTTTGTTTTTTTACTATTTCATATTCTTTCTTTGACTTCATTTTAAGTAGATCATATGAATTGGAAAAATAGAAATGAAATCGAAAGACTAGCCAACAATTTCAAAGCAAGCAGAAAAGAAATTAAAGATTGTAATTTATGTACTGTCGGTCGGATTTTATTTTACCGATTGCTTCTGATGTGGAGTGCCTTTGTATATGTTTTATTTCTTTCTTTGTTCATCTTCAACGTTTATTCATATTAAAGCATTTGGCAAAATGTTTCATACCAACATTTTGCATGTACACATAACATATATACATAAATGCTTCTTGTATTTCAGAGACTTGGTCTTGGTAAATTGCAATGACTCGTCTCTTGATTCAGCATTGTTTAATTTTTCATTTCTTTTCACAATCGCGATTATGGAAAATTCAGATTGTAATTATTATTGCTTGATTTTTATGCGATCATTCTGAAACTGTTGCCTTTTTCTTCGGATTTGTTTTTTTCTTTCGATCTGGGCGTACAAACACACATACACACACACAGAGAGAGAGAGAGAGAGAGAGAGATTGAGAGAGAGAGAGAGAGAGAGAGGGAGGAAAAATATAAATTGAAAAATCAAAATCAAAATGAAAATGAAAAACAAAACAAATCATTACTTTTTATGAGCATAAAAAAAAAAAAAAAATGAAGAAGATTTTTGCAATGAGAAAACACTCTGAGAATTTTCAACTGGAAAACGGTCGATGATTGTGCATATGTATCAGTGGATAATATCACAATGTGTATACACGCCCGAAACAACATAAACTGAGGCGATAACAATTTTCAAGATGAAATGTTTTTCTTTTAAGAATTTTTCCGTTTCCTTATGGGCTTATCAAAGGCAGATTCAATACTTTGAAGATATTTTTTACTTCAAATGCATGATAAATATCGGCTTTTTGATTAAACAAAAACAAAGACCCGAAGAAAAGAAAAAAAAGATCCGAAGAAAGAAGAAGAAGAAGAAGAAGAAAAAAAAAGAAGAAGAAAAAAAGGCATGGTTCAAAGACCAACATTTTTGCAATTTTCAGAGCAATGGAAAGATTTAATAACGACAAACAGTTTGTTAAATAACCGTTAAAAAAAAAAAACAAATATGTATCATGAGCGTATATTCTTCGTAATTTCAATTGTATATATGGTTAATTTGCGCGGCAACTAAATAACATTTTTATTGTGGGAAATAATGCATTTAGTTATGCGTATTCATTCATCAGATTATTGTCCCTCTCTAAATGTGTGTGTGTGTTCATCGAAAATAATGTAATCGAAATAGAAAGAGAGACAAAAAAAAAAAATGTCCCCTAAATAAAAAGTATCCACTTCATTTATATACATAAATTTTTAAAGCGTTGATTTCGTTGTCCGTTTTATTATTTTTTTTTTCAACAATGAGAATTATTATCAGTTCAAACTTGGAAGTGAGAAAAAAAAAAATTAAAATACAAAAATAACCAAAGTATAATATCGATTGTTTACGCTGTATATATGTAGATAGAAAGTATAGGAAATGTTGTTGCCGTGCTTCTAATGTACTGTACTGCCATTCCCTTTCAGCTTTATTTGAGCCAACGTTTTTCAAGCGTAAATTTCACGAAAAACTTATTAGTTTACATAAAATTATTGTATGGTGCGATACACACGCGAAACGCATGTACATATGCTACAATTAGAGAAAATAAAATGAAAAAAACAAAAAACAAAACAAAATGAGTGAAAAGCGGCACGGAGGTACGACACAACATTTACCCTTTTTACTGTTCCCTAATTACAGTGAAAATGTGTTCAACTAAATCCATTTGGCGGGGTTTCAAACTGAGATTTAGTCTCATATTAAAGAGATGCAAATGGCAACAGCAGCCGCAGCACCATTTTAAATAAGAGAGTGAAATTTTGGATTTTGCGGAAAATCTTGATAAAAAAAAAAAAAAAAAAGAAAAAAAAATCGCTGGATGTCCATTTCTGCACACACAATGGTTGCAACAACTTATACGCTGCAAACACAAAATTATATATATATTGTTGTCAACGACGCGATTTAGTACAGTTGTCTGTAGTTGCTGAGTGCGCTTCAAATATTATGTGTATGTGACTCATTTGCACACACATGCATATAGCATTTTAGAAAATGCCGCGCCTTTAACTCACAGTATTGTATGCCCAATACTCGCATACATATGCGCAAGTCGAAAATTAAGTGTAAGTGTAGTGATAGAGCGAGAGTCCTATATTGAGCTGTATATTAAAATACATTGAAATAGAGAGATGTGTGTGTGTGTGTATTTGTCTTTTCCGTGTTGTGTGTGTTTTTTTTTTCCTCTCCTCGTTGAAACCAAAATCAATCTAAAACCGAGAACAACGGACTGCCAAAGAGATAAAAAAAAGGAGAGATAGAGTGAGAGAGAGAGAGAGAGATCGAGAATGGATGGCAGCAAGAATGAGAGAAAAGAATAAGGCAAAGACGATGGCGACAACAATACCATACGAACCATCAATTAGTGTTGATTTTATTCAATACACTCGGTACTTACACCGCTTCGGCAATGCCTGTGCGTATGCTTAACACAGCAATCTTCTTGTACGGCATTTTCATAGTTAATATTGTCGTTTCTCTTGCTGTTGCTGTTGTTACTGGGCTTTTGAATTTGTATTATTTTCATATAGATTTTGTTGTTGGCTATTTTTTTTTTTTTTTGCTCATGTCTTTTATTTTATTGTATTCACTTTATCATGCATCATAGCTAGAGTGCCAATTCCATTTGAGCACCACACCATTTTATACAAATCAGTAAGTAAATTGTAATTGGGATTCATGCACGTACATGAACATTGTATATATATGTGTATACATGTTATATGCTTCAATCTATAACAATTCAATTGCTGTTATTGCTTATTTGTTTTCCATTTTTATTTTATTACTCTTGTTCTTTCGTTTGTATCATTCAATTGATAATAATATATTTTATTTTCTTCTCTTTTCTTTATCGTTTTAAATATGTATGTATATAAACGATTTTCCATGGCAATAACATCATGTCTTCTTCATAAATATTATAAAACCATTGAACATGAATTGGTATAACAAAAATAATATAAAATGATTTCTTTCTATTTCGAAGTTAAAAATGTATTACTTTTAAGCCGAAATTTTTTTCAAATAGATTTTCTTTGTATTTAAAGCACAATTGTTCACCTGATTCTGGTGGGTCTTTTGATCACATGATCATTTGTGAAGTGATCACTATTATTTTGGGTGTCAATACTCTCTCACTCTCTCTATCTCTCTCTCTTTCTTTCTCTCTCTCTCTCTCTTTCTTTCTCTCGCTCTCTCTCTCTCGCTCTCTCTCTCTCTCTCTCTCTCTCTCTCTCTCTCTCGCTCTCTTTCTCACTCCCTCACTTCTACTCTTCCCTTTCCCTCTTTTCCTCTCTCTTTCTCTCTCTCCCTCTCTCTCTTGAGAGTCATGTTATCTATCTATCCGTCTTTCTTTCTCCTACTTTCTCTCTACAAAAACACATTGACAAATCGCAACCCATATTCACAAATTTCCCTTGGAAATTCGAGAAGAAAAAAAAAAAAAAAGAAAACTGCCAAATGTATATAAAAAAAAAGAGACACACACAAATCGTACATTGAATTTTATTCATGCATGCGCATCTTTTCCATATATGATTTTTTTTTTTTTTTGCCATGTGCAATCACATATAGACGAAAAGACGAATATCGAAATCGAAACTGTAAATGTTAAAAGGAAATGTTCTCAGAAAAACCAATACGTTTTTAAAAGAGAAATAAAAAAAAAAAAAAAAAAAAAAAAAAATGTATAATATAGGCAAAGAACGGAAAGACCATACAACAATAGTTACCGAAACAAGATTAGTTTCAAATAAAGCAAGGGACTGAAACCAAAGTTATTTTTCACACAAATACACATTCAAAAAATATGCACAGCATTTTCCTTCTTTGTGTTTGCCATTTTATTATATATCTTTTTTCACATTCAAAAAAAAAAAAAAAAAAGAAGAAAGAAAAAAACAACAACACTGAAAAGAAATAAGGAATCAGAATAAAAAGAAATAGAAGGAGAAAATAAAAATGCCAAGAACGAGGACATATTGCAATCATGTGTTTCGATCTTTTCGAAAAAAAAAAAAAAAAAAAAAATCATTTCGTTTCATGCTGGTCTTCTATTTGTTAATCTTTTCATTTTCACATTTGTGAAAAATCGAAAGAATTACCTTTTATGTTTGTATTCGATTTGATTTTGACCATAAATTTGTATCCCTAATGCTTACTTGTATGTCATCTATTCAATGTACAATATTTTGCTTTCGTCTTTCTATTTTATGCATTGCCTGCTTTTATGCATCATATCTTGGTTTACATATCACTTCCAAGTATTATTAAATGATTTGTGTATGTGTTATATTGCATGTTAAAATGGCCAAAAAATGTTGAAGAAATTTTTTTCAGATTATTTTTATCTTTTCACTTAAGGAAATTTTCAACATTTATTTTTAATATTTGCTCAAATGTGAAATAAAATTATGAAACACTCAGACAACAGGTTGAATGTTACAAATATATAGACAAAAGCAATAATTTAGCAGACATTTTAAACATTTAAATCAAAAAAAAAAAAAAAAAAAAAAAAAAAGAATTTATGTGAATATTTCTTGGAAAAATCACATTATGCGTCAATGTTTCTCCTAATGAAGTTCTCATTCAGATAACATGTTGTTTATTTATTTTTTTTTTTTTTTTTTTTCGAGAGACAGAAAGAATTCGTCAAAGAAAGAGGAAAAAAAAAAAGAAATAAAAACGTAAATGAATGCTTTTAGCTTAAGTTAAGAAACACAGTGACAATGGTCTTAAGATTCGGGTTTCACTGGTCGAAAAACTAAAAAAAAAAAAAAAGAAGAAAAAAATTGCTAAAATCCAGATCTGATACTAATAATGATGTGTTTGCACGAGATTTTTGTTACCTTTCACTCAGCATATTGCAGTTTATTTTTGTCTGTTCACAAACTGAATATTACATGAAAATCGGCAATGAATCAACGCCGCACATTAAAAACAATATAATTTAAATTGGGAATGAAAATAAATGAAACCAACATACTACGGTATTTTGGAATACATTTGGTAACAACAAAAAATGGAATCAAAATGACGGCATCAACATGTCATTATGCATTTTAATCTGTTCTTTGGCATTTAAGTAAATCTAAATTTAATTTTTTTTCTGCGGAAAACATATTTTTTTTTTACTGGTTTAAATGATAAACTTTCATCGATGATTAATTTTGTTCCATAACATTAATGCATTTTTCATTTCGAAAGTCAGTTTTTTTTTTCCTTCGAATGACATAAAACATTCTATTTTGATCCTTAAGAAAATAATTGAAATCATTGAAATTGAAATTTTCAATTAAAAATCCATAATGAAATTGAAATAAATTACATCATTTTTTTGATATTTGTAATGAAATCTCAAATAATTATGATAATCATATTTGCTATTACAAAATCATATAAAAATTTTTTTTTTTTTTCAAAATAAATTTGTATATAAGTGCGAACACACCCAAATATGATTTGTATGCGCATAATGCATTTTGTGTACAATTCAGTCGCAGGCATCCATACTATATACACACACATCAAGAATATACAAATACATAGATAGAATACCATAGTAACAAGCACGCGCATATACACTCATACATACAAATCAATATGAACATGAATATATGTATTTGAATTTGACTAACTATGGCACAAACACGATGTAGCGGCAAAACTCGGTCTTTTCTCAACAATATTGCAGAAAACAAAAGAAGAAGAAGAAGAAGAAGAAGAAGAAGAAGAAGAAAAAAACATAAAGATATTATGTGCCCAGATGTGCCCAGATTCCCAACCCTATTCATAATTTTTATTCATCTAAACATGCCGCAAAAATGCAATTTTTCCTCAAACACATTGAATGTCTCCATTGGAAAATCAATTTCAACTTCACGGAAGTATGATTGCATACTTTAGACAAGTCGTCTATCGGTCTATTGAGATGATGAAAAATCTATCATCAGTTAACAATGCAATTTTTTCCATTGTTGTTGGGTGGGTGTGTATGTGTGTGTGTGTGTGTGTGTGTGTGTGTCCACTCAGCCGATACTCCTTCTATTTCAATACTCACTTAATTTATTATTGATCATTATTCGCATTGTTTTTGCCATCTATCCAACATATTGACTTGATCACATACGCAATGACGATGTAATTGTATATACTTTTGTTTCGCTACTCTGATTGGACGATACTTAATTTTTATAATGCAAAACTACAATCGACCATATTGAGAAACATATTTCTTTTTTTCTTTTTTTTTCTTCTTTTTTTTCTTTTTCCTTTCATTTCTATTGAGTTCCTCTTACCAATTATAGTATTTTTCTCCGAATGAACTTCTGACACGCATTTTGATTAACAAATTTTCATAAATTATTTGATAATATACTGTTATTTATGTGCTGTTGGCTGACATGGTTGCCCCTTTTCGAATATTTTTTTTTTTTGTTTTTTTTTTTCATGTTGATTCCAAAATTATCCTCTCTCATTCTCTTGTTAATATCTGATGGGCTGCGATGTTTTTTCATGATGTGATCAGATCAACACAACGGATAAACATACATAATATTTTCATTCGCATTCGCATTTGATGAATGCACGGCTCAATGTTATATTTATAACGAAATAAAAAAAAAAAAAAAAAAAAGCCTCCATAACAAAGACTGATAATCAAAAAGGAGCACACTTACATAGTGATAAATAAAACGGGAGAATCAACCGGGCACACACAACAAATAAAGTTACAACCAAATATATTTTCGTTGTTTTCTACTTTTTCTTCTTCTTCTTCTTAATTTTTTGTGTGTTTTTCTGCTTCTTTTAGTTGGCTGACGATTTACAGCTGGTTTGACGAAACGATATTACTGCTGCCAATGTTGTCGTCGTCGTCGTCATCATCATCGTTGTTGTTGTTGTTGTTGTTGTTGTTGCTGTTAATGTTCTTGATTCACTTCGTTTCATTTCATTGCAGGGCTTGTTTACATCATTTTGTTCTAGAGAACCGTCTTCGCTTTCATGTGTTTTTCAACATATTTTGTTGTTGTTGTTTTTGTTGTTGTTTTATTTTTTCTTCAATTTTGTTTTGTTTTTGATTTTTGTTATTATTGCCGTCATTCGTTCTTTCAACCATATTCCGTACCATACTCCGTTTAATAGTTTACAATATTTGTATTATTTGTTTGACGAAATGCATATTTGGTATGTAATGAATAGTATGTGTGGCATTCAGTTATTACACTATAAATATATTTCTGTCTATCAATATCATGATTCTGATGAAACGATGAATTTGGTATCAAATTCGATTGTTGAATTGTTTGATATGCGGCGTAAATTCTTTTATTCATTTTCTTTTCTTCTTCTTCTTCTTCTTCTTCTCCTTCTTCTTCGTTTTTTTCTTCGTTTTTTTCTTCGTTCTTTTTTTTTTATCTTCTTTGTAAATACAGCACATTTGTTTTTTAATTTGTTCAAAGGCCTTTAATTTATAATCTATATGCATTTTATTCATCTAGCATATCGTTTAAATATTTATATCGTTTTTCATTTGAAATCAACTCGGAACTCACTAATCATAATAATTCAATTAATATCTCACATTCCATTGTGAAATGTGTCGGCATACAATGTCTCAATGTTATCATATGAATGCAACAATTGTGAATACCGATCGCGATATGTAAATTTTAACGAATTTTTTTTTTTTTTTTTTTTTTTCTTTATAAACACGAAGACATACCGATCGCGTGCGCAATTGATTTTATTTGAATGAAAATTTGAAATCCTGATCAAGATTTCTTGTTTATTAGTTTAAATCAAGCTAGCAATAGTATGAAGCTGAATAAAAACTTGTTAAATGCCTTTTGAATCATTTTTAAAGCACCTCCACAAGCTAAACTGGAACATCTAGTTTGCATTATTTTGAAATGCAATGAGAAATTTTAAGCGGGCAAAATTCCAAATAAAATAAATTATACGGGGGAATGGTAAATGATACAATATGTTGGAATGTTTTTCTGTTTTTTTTTTTTTTTTTTTTTTTTCATTTCTTATTCTAGAATGTAAAATGAATGAGAATGAATTTGACAATTCCTTCTAATAATCATCACAATCAAAATAATGTGTAATAAATATTAATCAAGTTATAGACATTACATTCATTAAAAAAAATAAAAAGATGACGAACATAAAAATAAATATATATATCACATAATTTTTGATTAAATCTTATTATAACCCATGAAAACATGGTCCACACACCATTTAGCATCTGCATTAAAATGTTATTATTATTATTATTATTTTTCCTCTTTGTTAATTACCATTTTAATCATTCCCCCATCGGCTTAATTCATATCTTCAACCGTATTCCTTACAGTTATGTTGAAATTTTTATTCATGTAATTTGAGAGTTAACCCCGATCAATTAATTAAATGCTTTGAACATACTGTGAACATTAATTTTGTAGGCGTGACGTGCGTGGCCATTTACAACAAAAATGCTTCAACTGTGTGGAATGTTTTAATTTTTGAGAAAAAAAAAAAAAAAAGAAAAACGAAAAAAGACAAAATTATTAATACCAATTTCCGTTTAATTTGATTGTTTATTATTTGATTATTAATTCGATAAAATATTCTTTTTCTTCCTTTTCTCCTTTCTTTTTCCATTGCCACCATGTGAATTATATAGAATGTCGACCACAAGATGAAATTCCGATCAAAGAAAGGTCAGTTACCATTTATCGAATTAAATGGTGAAGAAATCGCTGATTCGGCCATCATTATACGGGAATTGAGCGCTAAATATGATAAAGATTTGAATGCGGGTCTTACACAAGATCAACGTAATATCGCTCATGCAACCATATCAATGATTGAAAATCATTTGGTTTGGATTTTATTTTATTGGCGCATTAAAAATCCAGATTTACTCATCAAAGGTTACAAAGTTAATTTGCAACATGCACTTGGATGCCGTTTACCAAATAGCATCTTAAACTTTTTCTTCCGCTTTACATACGGACGCAAGGTAAATTCCATTTTATTATATTATTTAGCATGTAGATAATTTATTTAGACAAAGATCATCAAATAAAATGTAAAGAAATAAAAAAAAAAAGAAAAAAAAAAAAGAAAAAAATCTTTATTATTTGCTGATTTGGTTTAAATTTTTAGTTATGTATTAGTTTCTTTTCGGTTGTTGGCTTAATCTCTATTCTGTTTTTAACGCGCTTTTCTTAACCCATTTTTATCTCAACAATTCCTTTCATTGCAAATAACACACCCCCGCCCCCCCCCCCTCTCCACCCGCCGTTGCCAAAGAAAAAAAAAATTGTCAACATTCCAATGAAAAAATAAACAAAATATTTGGAATTGTGTAATCATTTTAAGTGATGAGCATTGAAACAGCCAATTCTTGACTTTGTAAACAAATGAGTAATAAAATCGTTCTACATTCACACAGTGGAACACATACAAAGACAAGGATTCTGCATGTTTATACCACACCAAACTTGCGAATGAACAAACAACCTTTTTTTCTTTTTTTTTTGGTGAATATTTGCGTTTTAATAAATCCATACTTTGCATTTTATTTTTGCTTCGATCCAAATTCATCAACATATATCGTTTGTCAATTGATTTGATATTTTTCTCACATTGTACATAGCATACAAATAAATCGAACAAATAATAAAGAAAAAAAAAAGAGCAAATGCGCAGAAAACGAAATAATAAAAAAAAAAAACACAATTACTGCAATGTTTGCAGCGCAAACTTGTTATTATTGTATGCGTATACATTTAAAAAGATTAAATTTCCTCTCGCATTTATTAATTTACATTTGTTTACATTTTGGCCATACAAAATACGAACTATTTTATTTCTGTCAAATCGTCGAATGAATTAATTAATTGATTTCATTATTATTACATATTTTCTGCCATCACTGTGCACGATTACTCATTGTGTTTTACCCCACTTTTCCATTGTTAAAATGAAGAAACAATGCGATATTCAAATTGAAATATTATTAGAACATTCCAAAGACAATTTTTTTTTTCTCTCGCTCTCGCTTTCTTGATCTTTCTCTCTCGCGCTCTTTCTTTCTCTCTCGTTCTCTCTCGTCTCTCTCTCTCTCTCTTCCTCTCGCTCATTCTCTCTCGCACACTCTCTCTATCTCTCTCTCTCTCTCTCTCTCTCGCTCTCTTTATTCGTTTGCATAATTTTTCTTGCAACAAACTCGAATTCTAAAACAAAACAAAACAACAAAAAAAAAAAAAAAAAAAAAAAAAATGGAGAAGAGAAGGAGAGGAACTGTATTAAGGTCTGCAATTTCTTAGTCTTAATTACCGCCATGCATTCTCATCCATACAAGTATTATCTTTATGCAATTGTAAATATGCATTTGCAGCACTGTATACACCGAGAAATGCCAATTTGCAGCTGCAATTTATTTGCATAAATGAAGAATAAAAAGCAATACAATGTTTTGTTATTATTGAGAAAGGAGAGAGAGAGAGAGAGAGAGAGAGAGAGAGAGAGAGAGAGCAATCACTGTTAATAAATGAATAGAATACATGTTATTAAATATATCAACATTCAGTTGCTTATAAACCATTAAGTGCATTTTTGCACATTGTATTTTAACGCGCACGAGCTCGCGCTCATGCTCATGTCTGCTTCAATTCAATGTTACTTTGTCATCTTGACTTAATCAATCTAAATTGATTATTTCAATATGAGAATGAATATATTGTATATAGTGAGTGTGAATAAATGACTACAAACAATCATTGACTGTTACATTTGCATATTAAATTCCAAGCCAAAATGAATTATTGCAGTTGATGGCAATATTACGGGTGTTTATGTACGGAATTTATGTGCTCAACACCATTTTAACTTTCAATTTCATTCGCTTTCAATTTCATTTACTATTAGCATCGCTTAAATACGTTAATAATGTATGGTTGTTTGTTTGGGTGTTTTTTTTTCTACCTCTAATCACCTAATCATCGCAATTTACACGAAAATATTTCAAATGTGTATATAAATCATGATGATGAATGACATCTCATTTTGGGTGTTAGCAGACATGTTTCATTTCGGACCATATTCATTATCACCTCTCCTTTTCTCTTTTTTTTCTTCTATTCTCTCTCCCACCCCCATCTTCTATCATATTCTCTCTCTCTCTCTCTCTCTCTCTCTCTCTGTCTCTCTCTCTCCTCTCTGTCTGTCTCTATCTCTTGCGTTTTATGCCAACCACCCCTCGTAACGTAATTTCTTGATATGGTTGTCTCATGTTCAGTGGTTCCAGGGCTGCAAGAAAGTGAAAGCACAAGGAATTGGCGTCCACAAACCGGAGGAAATTGAAGAATTTGGAAAACACGATCTGAAAGTATTGTCTGATATCTTAGCAGACAAACCATTCTACTTTGGTGATGAACCAACTTTGGTAAGTAACAATCATTTCATTTCACAAGCAAACAAAAAAAAAAACAAATTCGAAAATAAAAACGCTAACTCAAATTGAAATGTTTCTTTTGTCAAAAAAAAAAAAAAAAAAAAAAAAAAAACAGTTGGATGTTGTCTCGTTTGCTGTCTTGTCACAGTTTAACTTCATTTCGAAAGAAGTCAACTTCCCACTCAGAGACTACATCACTGAGCAATGCCCAAATTTGATTGGCCATGTATCGCGAATTAAAGAAAGATGCTTCCCAGATTGGGATGAAATTTGCTCCAAACTTGATTTGAATGCTCATTTGCCGAAACCAGAGTAAGTATTTCATTCTTCTTTTTTTTTTTCAATGCATCTTAAATTGCATCTTAGAATCTAATGAAAACACAAATTGAAATTTTTATCTAAAAACAAAACAATTTTTTTTGTTTTTTTTTTTCATAAATTTCAGACCGGAAATCAAAGAAGGCAAAGAAGCCGAAACTGAAAAGAAAGCCGAACAGGAAAACAATGAATCGGATCAAATTGAAAAAGAGTTAGAAAAAGATAAGGTAATTTCCTTTGATAATTTTGTCTATTTATCAAATCATTTTCAAATTAAACAATAAAAAAAATGACATTTATTAACGGATTTCTTTTTTTTCATCCCGATATAAAACAAAAAGGTCGAAGAGAAGGAAAAAGAGAACATAGAGGAAAACAAGGAAAAGGAGGAAGCTAAATAAGCACATTGACATACAACTTACATAATAAACAAAACAAATGAAAAAAAAAAAAAAATAAAATAAAAATAAAAAAATACACCGAAAATAAAGTAAAATTATGAACGAGCAAATTTAGAAATTTACAACAGTAACAACGTCTGATCATAATTAAACTATATAAAAATTTAAAACAAAACAAAAAAAAAACACACACACACATGATAAAACATCAAAAGTAATAAGACAATGATATTACTCAAACTTTTATAGAAACCATTTTTTGTGCGAATACAAAACATTCATTTAAAATCGTTACATTTCTAGTATGTAAAAGAATACACACACGTGAATCGCGACGATCCAAACAACAATCTAAAACAAAAAAAAAAAAAAAAAAAAAAACATGACAACTTAATTTAATGAAAAAGAAAAAAACGAGAATAAAAAATATACTAGAACAGACCAATGTACGAAAACGAAATCTGAATGTAAAATTTATATTTGGCACAAAGAAATGGCAGAAAAAAATAAAATTCAAGCTTGACTCAATATTAAGATATTACAAAAAAAAAAAAACAAAAAAAAGAAAAAAAAAAACAAAACAAAAAATTATATTATACTCATACTCATTTAATAGATACAATGTAAAAGAAATCATAAACAAGTAAACTAAAACGCGAATCAAACGAAATAAAGCTAAAAATCACAACAACAACAACAAAATATTTACACGTACTTTTTGCAATAAATACATTCTTCTCTCTTACGTTGCATGCTAAATAAGTGAATGCCGTACTATTAAAATGATTATTAATAAGCGCAAAAGCAGTAGCACAACTTCTTTCAAAACAAAAAAGAAACAAAAAAAAAAAAAAAAAAAAAGAAAATAAAAGAAAAAAAAAAAACAAGATCCAAGTATACATGCTTTGGGTGTGATTATTTGCTTGATGTCAATTTTGCTTTTGCTTCATCACACACAATTCTCTCAATATCCAAATTATTTCAATTGTTTGGAAATTGATCAATATTTTTTTTTTTTTTCTTTCTTTCTGCCCCCAATCAATCTCGATAGAGTATAGTCAAATCAAATAACAATCAATTTGAACAAAATAAACACAAATTGTGTTTTTGACCGATACTTTTTCATCACTGGCAACAATTTTGTTTGGTCGTACATTCATGATTTGACATTGTAATTTTTACAAAATGCATAATCCATAATAACATGCGTCAAATTCAAACATACATCAATCGAAACAAACATATGTGACGAAGTAAATATTATCGATACAAAGTTTACAAACTATTGTCAATCAAAACAAATATTACGTATTTTCATTGAAAATACGAACAAATACTCACACAAAGTATGTTTATTTTTTGTATGTAGCAAGAATAATGGAGAAAAAACAATTTTTTTTTGTTTTTTTTTTTGTTTTTTTTTTTTTTTGTTTTTAGCAACAAATTGTAGAGATAGCATCAACAATCGTTAGAGATTCTACGATTTTAGTATGTGATGAGAAGATGTAAAAATAAATCGCGTATTAAAATTATTTGAACGTTACTCATTAATCAACTCAAGCGACAAAATATACTATCGAAAAATTCAAGCATTCGACACCATCATTTTTGTACACCATCATACTTTTCCACATTTTTATATTCTTATTATTTTATTAATGAAAAAAAAAAAAAATTTGAACAAAAAAGGAAAAAAAAAAATACATTCGCAACCAATAGTCTAGAACAATAAGAAGAAGAGAAAATATGGAGAAGAAGAAGAAGAAGGAGGAGAAGGAGATGAAGAAAAAAAAAAAACTATGAATATATATAAAACTAGTAAACCCGTGTAATATTAATTTAAAGCAAGCATCAAAAAGGAAGAAAAGATTGAGAATTGAGTGAAAAAACGCAGTGTTTTTTGCATTTAAATTGCTTTATATAAAGAAATGAAACCAATGTTTTTCGTCAATGTATACCGCCTCTGCATTCATTTTTTTTTTTTATTATAATAATTCATTTGTAATTTTTTTTTTTTTTTTTTTTGATTTTTTTTTTTAATTCATTAAGAAGAAATAATTCATAAAAGAAGAAAAAAGAAAAAAATTGGAAAAAAAACAACAACAATTTGTACTATTTTTTAGAAGTATTAATGGAAAAATTGTCAATATTGACAAAAAAAAAAAAAAAAAAAATTCATCGATTATGTGTAAAAACCATTTAATACGTCTGTAGCTCTCTTTTTTTATGATATGGACAAATATATAAAGAAAGGAAATAAAAAAGAATAAAAAAAAAAAAAACATTTTCTTCTTTTTTTTTGCAATTTCTTTATGAATGAAAACCAAATCGAACAATTTAAACATTTGAATGGTGTTTGAAATGGTTTTGCTTTAGCCTTGGAAATAGTTTCAATTTTTTCGATTGTGAATGTGCAATATCGTGCGAAAACTATTTTATAATTTAAATCGTATCATTTTGTTCATATGCCAAAACTGTGGTTATGTCATTCAGTTTGTACACACACATAAATTCTTCACTTTTTCTGCACATTTTATAGATACATATATATGTATTGGTGTGCAGAAAATATTGTGAAATGTCCAACTTTCGTTGGAAACCAGCCATTTCAAACTGACAGTTGTGTATTTGACAGTAGAATTAATGTGTGTGTACTTAATTGTACTTTAGATGTAAATACATCGAAACAAATATTTAATAAGTATCAAATTCGTAATTTTCAAATAATTTCAAATAAGTCGTGGCATTGAATGATAAATTAACCAAATGTTAAATAAATTAACCAATTTCCTGAAACAAAAAAAAAAAAAAAAACCTAAAATGAAAATCTCTTTTTACGCAATTTTCACAACTCAATAATAAAATAATACTGTGTGTATGTAACTGACAATTAAAAAAACAATCAAAACAAACAGCTGATTCATGAAAAAAAATGTGTATATGCTTACATTGTAAAATAATTGAATACACACAATGCATTTTGTACACGTACAAGTTTTAAAACTAAATTTACTTCGAAACGATTTGAACGCATTTTTAAGTGTCATTTTAAAAATGAAAAAACAAATAATTTTCAGTTTAGTGCTTTTAAGTTTTTCGCTAAAAACTTATGGATTTAATAATCATTATGTAGAATCAACAGCAGGTAAATAAAATGAATTTAATTTTACATTTTTAAAAAATTTATTTAATAAATATTATTATTCATGTGACATTTTTGCAGCTCCTTATTGTTTATTAGTAACATGCCAATGTTCAATAGTACCACAATACTACTATGAACGTGCTATATTGCCACCACCAGGACAACAGGTAGTACATGGATCTGATGAAAGTGAAAATGAAAGTTCAAACAAACATTCAGGTAAAGATTTAAAGTTAAATTCAGAGTTAAAATATAGAATATAACGCATTTACGTATTTTAACGGAAAAATTGACCGCATTTTCATCCATTCACACACATGACTACATATGAATTAGATTACGACAGTCGACAATTTTACGTACGCATTGCAACAAGAAAAGAGAAACATTTATTCAAAGATATTATTACGTTATGCTCCGGGATCGTTATAAGTCCATTTTATGTATGTAATTTTGTGATTTTTTTTTTATTCAGTGAATATTTTTTCAAATTCATTATTGACAAAACAATTTGATTTTAACAGGTGCTGACCACGGCACATTGTTTCGAAGAAATGGATGAAAGTATGACCGTATACATTTATGGAGAGTATAGAAAATTTAAAAGGGATAATGTAAAATGTCATAAAAGTTACGAAATCGGAAATTCTAAGCAATATGATATTTGCTTAATTAAGTTAAATGAATCAGTTGGAAAACATAAGACAATCGAGATAGGATGTTTCGATACAAAACTCAAAGAATCGTACAGCTTCATTGGAATAAATCCATATGATGATCGTAAGAAATATTTTTATAAGCACATGATTGAACAATCCGTCAAATTACCACCTTCACCATTCGGAGCGTGTAATACACCTGGAACCATTGGTGTAAAATTAAAAATAGCTTACACTTGGCTCGGTGTATCAGGTGGTCCCCTGATTCAAACTGACGAAGAGGGCATCAAAAGAGTCGTCGGTATATTTAGTTATACTCAGGGTATGTTTTTAATAATTTTTTAATTTTCGAGAATGCCTTTAACATTATTATTATTATTTTTATATAGAGCACGAGAGCCAACGATTTCCCTATGAATGTTTCACCAATCTACAAAAATATATTTTGGATCCAAAATATATTTTTGTAGATTGGTGAAACATTCATAGGGAAATCGTTGGCTTTCGTGCTCTATATAAAAATAATAATAATAATGTTAAAGGCATTCTCGAAAATTAAAAAATTATTAAAAACATACCCTGAGTATAACTAAATATACCGACGACTCTTTTGATGCCCTCTTCGTCAGTTTGAATCAGGGGACCACCTGATACACCGAGCCAAGTGTAAGCTATTTTTAATTTTACACCAATGGTTCCAGGTGTATTACACGCTCCGAATGGTGAAGGTGGTAATTTGACGGATTGTTCAATCATGTGCTTATAAAAATATTTCTTACGATCATCATATGGATTTATTCCAATGAAGCTGTACGATTCTTTGAGTTTTGTATCGAAACATCCTATCTCGATTGTCTTATGTTTTCCAACTGATTCATTTAACTTAATTAAGCAAATATCATATTGCTTAGAATTTCCGATTTCGTAACTTTTATGACATTTTACATTATCCCTTTTAAATTTTCTATACTCTCCATAAATGTATACGGTCATACTTTCATCCATTTCTTCGAAACAATGTGCCGTGGTCAGCACCTGTTAAAATCAAATTGTTTTGTCAATAATGAATTTGAAAAAATATTCACTGAATAAAAAAAAAATCACAAAATTACATACATAAAATGGACTTATAACGATCCCGGAGCATAACGTAATAATATCTTTGAATAAATGTTTCTCTTTTCTTGTTGCAATGCGTACGTAAAATTGTCGACTGTCGTAATCTAATTCATATGTAGTCATGTGTGTGAATGGATGAAAATGCGGTCAATTTTTCCGTTAAAATACGTAAATGCGTTATATTCTATATTTTAACTCTGAATTTAACTTTAAATCTTTACCTGAATGTTTGTTTGAACTTTCATTTTCACTTTCATCAGATCCATGTACTACCTGTTGTCCTGGTGGTGGCAATATAGCACGTTCATAGTAGTATTGTGGTACTATTGAACATTGGCATGTTACTAATAAACAATAAGGAGCTGCAAAAATGTCACATGAATAATAATATTTCAGGTGAAGTATTTTCCATTACAACTCAATATTTTTAGAATCTAATTTTCCGTTTAACACTTTGAGATTCTGTTCAATATCAAACTCTTTCAAGCATAAAGCTGTAAAACGGATTAAAAAAAAAAAAAAAAAAAAAAAAAAAAAAAAAACAACAATTCTCAGAGGCAACGAAATAAGGAGAAAAAAAAAACAAACAAATTGATTGATTTGAAATCGAATTTCAAAAACAAATATGGCGGACTAACTTTTGCTTTTGCAGTGGCAACAACACACAAAATACTTAAAATCAATGTCTTGACACTAAAACGTCTAATTAAATATGACAAATGTTAACAAAACCAAGCTTGTATTTTTGAAATTAGCCTTGAAATTTCTTGTAAACTTATCGTTTAAAATAGTGAAGTAATCATTGAACAAATAGCAATCTGCATAAAATGTTTTCATTGTGTCGTTTGTGTGCGAAAAATACCGAAGCAACGGAATTAAAAACTGATATTTCAGAATTGGAAACAAAATTGAAATTATGTTGTGATTGGAAACCAACAGAAAGCGAAATACAATTGCCTCGTATGGCATGTAAATTGTGTGTTGATAAACTACAAGAGAATTGGAAATTTGCTGAAAGTGTGCTGGAAGCTCAAAGACAATTCACTAAATTAGCTAACGATTCGACATTAAAAATGAAAATGGAACCACATATTCAAAATGACAAAGACATTCAAATGAATACTCGAAAACAGTCACATATTTTGGATTCGTATGATGAAAATGTGGTAAAAAGGTGCAAATACGAAAATATGCATCCTGAGAGAAAATGTTCAAATGACATGAAAAAATCAATCGAAATTTTGACAATGCCTGATGAAATATTGGAATATATTTTTATTCATTTGGATGATAAATCATTGCTATTCACATCACATGTTTGTAAAACATTCGTTCCAATCGTTCAGAGAGCTTTTGCTAAAAAATATGCTCAAAAAAAATATTCAATTGTAAACGAAATTCAGGGATTACAAAAAGTCATATTAACTAAGTATGGTAACCAGATATCAAATATTAAAATTCAAATGTGTACCGATTTAGAAGATGATTTTATACTTAATTTAGTTGAAGAGAAATGTTGTAATTTGAAAGAACTAACATTAAATGATGTATCGAGAATTATCAATTCAAAAGGATTGAAAAAGATTCATTTATGGTTGGTGCATGGCATAAACAGTAAAATTTTTAATAAATTTTTTCAAAATAATCGACAAATTGTTGAACTCAAACTTGAACAAAATGGAATTGTCTTAATGGATACTTTACATGAATTTTCATCATTAAAATCATTGATAATAGATGAAACAGATGTTAATTTGACTAAATCAAAAATAACATTAGATTCTCTAGAATATTTAAACATGAGATTGAAAAAAGAGGATTATGTAAAAATACTACGTGTACTGGATTGTAAAAGATTGAAAATTTTACATTTGAATATTGCAAAATTGAATGTCGATTTAATCAATGCAATTTGTTCATTTACAACGCTTACATCTCTTCAAATACCATACTGTTCGGTTACAATGGATCAAGCGCATTTGCTGGCACATTATTTACCTCATCTTGAATATTGTTCCATGGAATTAATCGAAAATGAATTCAATATTGTGCATAATATTATGAGAATTTTACAGATTTTTCCAAAGTTAAAAAAATTCAGCGCTCAATGTTATGATGTTTGTTTTGATGAAATTTTACAATTTTTTGAAAAACAATCGATTTATGAACTTTATGCTTATTTTACAAATCAATTTCCTAACACAATTGTGGAAATATGTGGTGAAACCATTTTATCTATAAATAAAGATGGAATTCTTCAATCAGATCCACACAAATATCCGGCAATAGCTACGGTTTATTGGATGAGCAATTTAAATGATAAAAATAATGTGCGAAAATCAATACAGCAATTATCAAAATATTTCGTTTCTTCATTCATTTTAACGTTCACAAACTGTACAGAAGATACTTTGGACATTTCATTACTTTCAACAGGATTTGCAAATTGTTTGGAAATAAAATCAAATGGACCAATTACTGTAAATGCAAACGTAAGAATAAATTTAGAATTTTTTATTTGAATTTTTTTTTTTTTTTTTTTTTCACATAGTGTGACGTCATGACAGAAAATAAAAAAGTTTCTATTTTCTATTTACAGGCATCCGGTCGTCCAGATTTTTTTCCAAAATTGAAAAAAATTAAAATTGATCTCAAACATTATCATCATGTAATTGATTTTCTTTGTAATCTTGATCTGAATTTTTGCAATCAAATCGAGGAACTTTCGTTGAATATGAGTATGTTTACCGACCATAAATACATGGAATCTGGAATGGATATTATTCGAATTCTAACCAAATTTACTAATTTTGAATTTATCAATTTTAAAACATAAATTATTTTAAAACATAATACATAATACACTTTGAATGTAAAATATATTTTTTTTTTTTTAATAAATATTTACATCCAGCTGGATGCAATGATACGTAACTAATTCTTAATTTGAATTTTTGTGAATTATAAATCTCTATTTATACATATCTGGAATAATACGCGTAAAATCGCATTAGCAAAGGAAATTATTGGCTCTTACTCCATCTCTACGTATACGGTGTGAATTTGAATCAATATCAAAGAAAATTGTGAAAGTTCACACAGTGGATTTTCATACCGTGGGTAATTACATTAACGATCGATCAATCTTCTACGGTAATAAGTCGTACGACGTTACATTGCAAGGGATCTCTATCATTTATACACTGAATTGCACACATACACCATTACGAAATCGAAGCTCTTCAAATGTCCAAATCATACAATGAATGCCAAATTTATTTAAATTTATAATTGCAATCGACACAAAAAAAAAAGTCGAATAAAATCGATTTTCATAAATACGCAATATTTGAAATTACCATTATTACCCAAGCAACATTTAGTAACGAAAATACGTCAGATTCAGGCATATGTCCAAGGTTGATGTTGGGGTTGAAATTAACCGAAGATCCAACCATTTTACCGTCACAATAGAGAGAATTCCGAGCGTAGTCGAAGTGCATGAAACGAAAGAAAATTGAAAAAAAAAAAAAAAAAATAATTTTTTGAATATGTGCGTCAATAATTTGTCAAATGGCAGGTAAAAAGGTAAATTGATCGTAGTTTCACTCATTTCTACTTTGAATGAATATCATCCAAACAAATCTGTGTAAAACACACAAATGTAGAAATGGGTGAGAATGCGATCAATTTATCCACAGAAATGAGTAAAATCGTTACATATCTTAACTCTGAATTTAACTAAAATCGTTACCTGAATGTTCGTTGGGTATGATGAGGATAAATTTTCATTAGAATTTTAGATGAAAATATTTACTGCTTCTGTAGTTTTTTTTTTTTTTTTTCTTACAAAATCTATTAAAAATAAGTGATAAATGAGTAAATTATTCTTGTAAAAAGGAAAATCTAAATAGTTTACTACTTAGTTTACTACTGCGAGAAACATTTATTCATATCGACATTGATGTCCGGTAATCCTTGGTATGTATCATAATACATACTTTAAAAGTTTGTACAATTAGTATGTTAATTGTCTTTGCTTGTCAGAATGCTACAGTAAGTATAAAAATTGTATGGAAAACAAAATATGAAAAAAATTCAACAAAAAATTACTCTTTTGTTTTATATATTATAATTTTTTTTTATTATAAAATCGCTTCCATTAAATAATCATCATAATGATATAATCGAGACACTGGAAGAATTCTTCTATTAAAAACAGAAATTGTTTTTTTTTTTTTTTTTTTTTTGCATTTTGTAAATGTTCAATCATTTTCAACATTTGAATTAGTTGATGGTTCATGAATATTGTCGTTATTAAAAATGGTTTTAGCTTCAATTTCTGATAGATTCTCAATAGCTGTTGATGTAACATTTTTCTCATCTATATGATTTGTACTATTTGTTATTGGATTTGAAGTGGCAATTTGTTGTAATTTTGATAAATCACTTGATTTCAATGGTTCACGTAATAATTTTGAACTATTAAAATGTGTTGCTTTAGAAACTAATGATGATCGAATCGTTGGCATTTTATTTGTTGCCTGTAAATTTTTAGCTAATAATGATTTAACACGTGCCGATACAAGACCTGGTCTTGGTGCACGATAATTTAATGTCTGTAAATGTGTTGGTATTTGTACTTGATCATCCAAATCTGTATCACTCTCATCATTATCATCATCATCATGCTTTTCGGCATCATTGTTACAATCAATACCGTTCGTTTTGATCATTTCAGTTGATTTAAGTGTATCACATGATGAACTTGATTGATTATCAAAGCATGTATTTTGGAAAAATCCATTTGATGTATGTGGATTTATTGGTGTTGAATTTTGATTTCCATATAAATGTGAAACTTCAAGTTCATTATTACTTTTTATAGAATCATCTTCTTCATTGTTGTCATCATCATCCTCGTCATCATCCTCATCGTTTTCGTCGTCATCGTCATCATCATCGTGGTCATCGTCTTCGTCGTCGTCGTCATTGTCGTCATCAACATCATTTTTACTGTAGAGTGTAAATCGCTTCGAATGTTTATTTGTACTATGATAAAATGAAGATGATGTGGATGGTGCCGATTCAAGTGGTTCAATTATTGAACCACTCAATAATTTTGTTATATTTTTCATTTCAATAGAAATGTCATCAAAATCATTTGGATAATGATTTAATTGTATATTTTCAATGCCATTTGATGTTGGTGTACTACTTAAATTTGGTGCATATTTTAAACGCAATTCATTCATGGTTCTTTCTTTGCATTTTTGCCGTGCCGCTCGTTTCATTTGTATCATTTCTTTTGTTTTTGTTGTAAAATCATCAATACTTTCTGCATCGGATAATGTGCTATGCAATGAAAATTGTTGTGATATTGATTTTTGACCAGAATCACTTGTATTTGTGCTATGTTGCATTATGCTTGATTTTGATGTTCCAACATCAGTCATTGTATGATGAATTATGGCCTCATGCTGTTCGGTATGATTTAGCAAATCAAAACTTCGATACAAGTCCTGTGGGATGGACGATTTAAAAAAAAAAATAAATATTTCACAAATTTTCGATTATAATTACGCACCTGTTTTCGATTTTCTAAAAATTCCAAACTACGGCAACGTGACAATGTATTATTGTTCATCTCATCTTTATTACATTTGGAAAGTTGTGGTAAAACAGTTGCTCGCAATGGATCATTTCTTTTTGGCCAAAAATTTAAACCATTCTTCTCTCGATGCTCTGCCATAATTGACCTTAAGACATTTTTAATTGATTATTTCATTGCGAAATCATTAAACCACAGTCGAGTTTGTAAGAAATTCATTGCCATTTATGCCATCTATACGAGTACGATATGAACTTGGCTGAATATCAAACGATATTGTGAAAGCACATGTTGTGAACTTTCATAGATGTGCTTTCATATTCAATCTATCTACAAAGTTTTTATACCCGTGTAGGTGGCATCAATGTAATGAAATGAAAGCTCTTCAATAGAACAACATACATAGAACTCGACTCTGATTAAACAAAACAATTCATAAATGTTTTGGAAAAAAATGAAAAAAAAAAAAAAAAAAATTTCTCCTTACCTAGCAATCATTTGAATTTCATCATTGGCATTTTTGGTGTGCTCATGAATTTTACCATCATGATTTCCATCAATTTTACCATTTGCTTTAAGTACATATTTTTTAAAGCTTCTTTTATTTTGATTCATTTGTTTAATATGATTAAAAAATGGTCCACAATAGCATGTATTACCAATACCAATTGGTCCTTTTCGAATATTACCGGCCAAATCTAAATAATATTGTTCACCATATTTTAATGGATCCTTTGGGAATGTTTCTAATTTTGGTGGTGGAAATGATCTTGGATCTGGAAAATAATGACATCCATATGGTGACCATATTTTTTCACCATTACCATTATGATTCATTCGATCTTTAATACAATTTTTTGTTTTTAATTTAATTTTATCGCTATCGGATACACAATTTTTTCCACTTCCAGAACTGCTATGCAATTGATTTTGTTTAATTGATTGTCCATTATGATCATCAATTGAATATTTATTTAATGTAGGCGGTGAATTTAATATATCGATAATTGGTTTTAAATTTTTTCTAGTTGATATATCGCGTGGTGTTTCACCTTGTGCATTTCTTAATAATAATGCATTCATTCCACATACTTCATATAAAATGCGCGTTAATTTTCGACGACCCATTGCACAGGCAATATGTAATGCTGTATCATAATTTAAATTAACACATAATGGATCACATTTTGCTGATATAAGTATTCTTGTTGCGCCAGCATGACCATAGCGGCATGATGTATGCAACGGTGTATCACCGTACTATAAATTATAATAACAATATGTTAATTATAATTTAATCGATTTATTCATATCAAGTCGCATGCAAAAAAGAAAAAAAAAAAAAAAAAAAAAAAAATCTACTTACATTGTTTTTTGTATCAGGATTTCCGCCGGCCAATAAAATTTCTCGACAACTTTGATTATGACCATTTTGTGCGGCCAAATGTAATGGTGAAAAACCACCAACATTTGGTGTATTTAAATAATTTTGATTTTTCCATTCATCATCAACATGTTTGCCATTTTTTGATTTTTTTCCAAATTTTTTACTTGATGCACTTGATGTTTGCTGCTGAATTGTGCATAATAGTTTTACACATCGACTGTATCCACGCCAGGCGGCTTCATGTAATGCCGTATTTCCATGCTAAATTTTACAATCAATTTTATCAATGTTAATTTACCAATTTTAACTTACATAATAATTACAATAATAAAATAATTCGTAATAAAATGCACAATTTTTTTTTCTTTTTTTTCTTTTTTTTTGATTAGAAAAAAATGAATAGAAAATCTTACTTTATTATCTTTGGCAAAACGATTGGCTCCATTTATGAGTAATACCTCAACAGCCGCATCATCACCAGCAATTGCAGCTAAATGCAATGGTGAATATGTGGATTGTGTTTGAAATTGTTTATCTTCCTCTTGAATTTTCTTTTGCGACAAGCTCTTCAGCATTTCTACAAACGATTTGATTGAAATTGAAGTAAGAAAAAAGGGAGAGAAAAATCTAAATACCGTAAATTGAATAAATTGTGATATTCGATTGTGATATAAAGAAAAAAAAAAAAAAAAAAAAAAAAATATGAAACAAATTCAGTAAAACATGTAATTTTAATGACAATTCTCAACTAATTAATCAACGGAATCTATTCTTCATCACTGAAATAAAAATGTTCTTAGACAATTTTCTTTCATACAGGTTTCAAACATAAATTAAACACAAGCATTTCATTTTCTTAAATAAACTGTAAATGCTCATGTGAAATGGATCACAAAAATACTGTAATAATGATCATTTACGCGGTTATTTTAATTTACTTTCATTTCACATCAATTTGTTTGGTTTTATCAACGTCAAGTAAATACATTATTTCATGGGTAATCAAATAAACTTAAATCCATTAAGCAGCCGACAAAGTCTCAACCGATTAAAATTGTTGTTTTAAACATTGAAATTATGTTGTGCATTTTGTTTTTTTCTTTTTTTCTTTGCTGTACTCACTTTTTCTTTTTGATATCCTTTCTTTTTCGTTGTCTTGTTTCTTTTTTTTTTTTTTTTTCTCTTTCTTTCGTTAAAAAAGTCACTATGGAATTAACTGTGCACCAAATTGACATACATTTGCAGAAAAATAAATAAAAAGAAAATCCATTTTTAAATCAATCAGTAATTTGTGGCATTTTTCTTTTTTTTTTCTTCTTTTTTTTTGTATTATTCATCCACATTTTGATCAATGTTTATTTCCTTTTTTTTGTCATATCTATGAACGATCATCTAAATGTACATCAAAAAAAAAATTGTTTATAAACTATCGATTACTTATTGATAAACAAAGGCATTCATAAATGTAAATTCCAAACACAAATAATTTCACAAATCCATTGAAAATACCACAGTCACAGTAACGAATGAAAATTGCATTGAAAGAAAAAAAAAATGCTGAAACTATGAAAAAAAATGCACACACGGTTATTAAGAGAAAGAACGAGAAACAAATTAAAAAAAAAAACGCACAGAACGGTAAGTAAATCAACAGCGGTAACAATCAAATAATAAATAGCATAATGTTAAATACAAACAAAGCTACAATCGATTTGGTCAATTCAATAAAAGTTTTCCAATGATTTTAACAAATACAAGCATTTAAAAAAGAAAAAAAAAAAACAATAAGAAAATCTTCTTGCGTACGTGTTGTTTGAAAATGAAAAAAAAAAATGAAAAAAAAAAAAATAATAAAATTTATTCGACGCGTACTAGCTCTGCGAGAGCTGAAAAAGAGTTAACCAAGCCATGAAGAATAAAACTAAACCACGAAGAAAAAGACAAGCAATTTAAAAGCGAATGAAGTGAAAGAATCGCTTGGCATAGCAATTTTTTTTGTGAAAACAGACAGAGTGAGAGAGTTAAATGATCACAATTTTCAATGCATTGCCGCGAATTAATAGTAGCAATTGGATAAAGTGGAACAGAAACAGCAACAGCAACAGGCTAAAAAAAAATACATAATATCGGTGAAAATGTAAGACGATCCAAACACATACACACACGAAGCCAACTGACGCAAACTCGCGCACGCACCTTCAGTATTTTTTCTCTTTCTTTTTATCCATATTCTTCGTCTTCTTCTTTTTCCTCTTCGTCTTCTTCTTTTTCTTTTTTTTTTTAGTGTCTGATCAGGCTTTTATGTTCTGTGAGTACGATCGGTCTACGCGCGTACGATCACACGAGATGTGTTGACCTATTCACATGCAAACAATGTATGTTGTCTATGACGTGCGCGCACCGTTCATCTTTATGTAAATTTTCATCGATGCTTTTGTTGTCTTCATTTTGTTATAGTTGTTTATTCTTTTTCCATTGATTATGTTGCATCGGTTTTGCTGTGCTGTCATTTATGATGCTTACACTGTTTCATGTCAAATTACGATGTGAAGCGATATATATGTAGCAAAAAAAAATTACGAGTCTGCAAAGTCTTTTGTTTTTCATTCAATTTTTAATACAATGTTCAAAAGAAGCTTGTTTTTTCTCATAAAAATCAAACTTTCATTTTTTTTTTTCTCTTTTTGATTTTTTTTCTCTTTCTTGTTTTTGATTGTTCATTTTTTTTTTTTTTCACTGTAAAGGTCCAGATTTTTCTTAACCTAAGCAATTATTATTCAATTAAATTCATGGTCAGAAATGTTTGGAACAATTTCATCATTTTGAAACGATAAATTTCGAATGAACAAAACCCGAACAAAGAGCAGCAAAAAAAAAAAAAAAAACATAAAAAATGTGAACCAGTCTTAACTGAAATTGTCAATGTTGCTGTGTTTACACACAAGCCGGTTAAACATGCATGTGCTATGGTACACATGACAATGCTCTATAAAATTTTACAACGAAAATCGAACAAATAAAATCTCGTATCTCGTTCGACGTGTATTAAATTTTAAAATTTCTGTTATAGAAATTATTTATTGATAATTTCAATGCATAAATAATGCTTTTGTAATTGATTTAATAATTGAAAATTCATTCCATATTTTTAAAAAAGGGTGGAAAAAGAAGTTAAGTTTTTTTTTTTTTATTGAATTAATTTAGATTTATATCAGCACGTGTTTTGTTTAGAAAAATGTCAACGAAAATTCCATTAAATATTAAAAATAATATAAATCAATTGACCGAAAATGATCCACCATTGAAATATAAAGTGATTGCAAAATGTAGTAAAACAAAAGCAAGAGTTGGTGTTATGACATTGCGGCATGGTGATGTTGATACACCAGTTTTTATGCCAGTTGGAACACAGGTTTCGTATTAAATTGTCAATTAAATCAATGTGAATTCGAAACAAATTAATTTGTTGGTTTTTTTTTTCTTTTTTTTTTTTTTCAATTTTAGGGTACTTTAAAAGGAATTCTACCAGATCAATTGTATAATCTTGATTGTCGAATCATTTTGGCCAATACATATCATTTAGGCATTCGGCCAGGTGTTGAAATTCTTGATAAAATCGGTGGTTTACATGCATTTATGGCATGGAATCGAAATTTATTAACCGATTCGGGCGGTTTTCAAATGGTAATCCACCTGGGGACTGAGAACCCTTTATAAATATTCACAATATTTACAATACATGTATTTGCAATATTTTCCAGGATATTTACAATATTTATTTTTAATTCTTTTTATTGTTTTTCCCTCTTAGGTATCACTATTGGATTTGGCTGAAATTGATGAGCATGGTGTTAATTTTAAATCACCATATGATGGAAGCACAATGTTGCTTACACCAGAACAATCAATACAAATTCAAAATTCCATTGGTGCGGATATTATGATGCAACTCGATGATGTTGTTAAAACAACTGTAACTGGACCAAGAGTTGAAGAAGCAATGCATAGGTTTGATATTTATCCTTAATTAAAGATGAAATGTGCTCTTTTTAAATGGTTTTTTCTTTTTTTTTTTGTTTTTTTTTTTTCTTCATTTTTAAAGAACGATTCGTTGGCTAGATAGATGCATTGAAGCCAACAAACGAGATGACGATCAAAGTATTTTTCCAATTGTTCAAGGTGGCCTTGATAATAATCTACGGGAAAAATGTACAGAAGAATTACTTAAAAGAAATGTTAGAGGATATGCTGTTGGTGGCCTAAGTGGTGGTGAATGTAAAGATGATTTTTGCCGAATTGTAAATAAATGCACCGATTTATTACCCGAAACAAAACCACGATATTTAATGGGTGTTGGATATAGGTACGATAACATTGATTGGTGTTATAAATTTGTGTGTTTTACACAGATTTGTTTGGATGACATTCATTCAAAGTAGAAATGAGTAAAACTACGATCAATTCACCTTTTTCGCTTCCATTTGACAATTATTGTCGCACATATTCAAAAAATTAATGTATTTTTTTTTTTTTTTTAAATTTTCTTTCGTTTTTTCGATCAAAATCAACCTTGGATATGTGCAATGTCTAACATACTAATCTTATTAATTTTCTTTTCTTTCATTTCATGCATTTGGACCTACACGTGATTTTCACTCAATTGTTACGGTAAAAATGATTGAATCTACGGTTAATTTCAACCCCAACAGTTATGATTTGATTGTTTGTATTGCACTTGGAATTGATATGTTTGATTGTGTTTTTCCAACACGAACAGCGGTTTGTAACATTTTATTTGTATATTTTTGTGTGCAAAAAAAAAACGAAAATTCGTCGTTGATTCTTATGAGAATTTTGTATTCCCAATAGAGATTCGGTGTTGCTTTAGTTCGTGATGGACAATTAAAATTGAATCAACCACAATTTAAGCTTGATATGCGACCAATTGACGAGAATTGTGAATGCAGTACATGTAAGCATTACACACGTGCTTATTTAAATCAAGTGGTACGATTTGAAGCTGTTGCTGCAAGTCTTATTACCATTCATAATGTTGCATATCAGGTAAATTTTAATTGAAATTTTTTTTTTTTTCATTCAAGTAATATCGACTTTTCATGCACAACATTAATTATTGTCTTTTCTTTTCTTCTCTCTCTCTTTCTCTCTCTCTCTCTCTCTCTCTCTCTCTCTCTCTCTCTCTTTCTCTCTTTTAGTTACGTTTGATGAAAGATATACGGGAAAGTATCATTGAAGATCGCTTTCCAGAATTTGTTAAAATGTTTATGACACGATATTTTAACGAAACACCAATACCAGAATGGATAAAAACCGCATTGTCCAAAGTTAATATTGAATTGTAATTGATTATAAGAATTTTAATATTCTTAAAATGTGTCGAATAGAAAATAAAACTATCACTAATTTATTAAAAGTATGTTGGGTTTATTTTTTATTTTTTTTTATTTTTTTTTTTTTTTGTTTTTTTTTTCAAATGAATTTTATGTTCAATGTAAAAACTTTGATTGAATATTCAACAGAGACGTTACATTAATTTGACATATAAAAATTATTGTCGACGATCGGTTCTCGATAGGGATCACTGATCATCTCCAATTAAAATATTTGTTGTTACACCTGTTGTAGAAGCGAATACATTGTTGTGATAATTGACGGTTCATTTCGGCATGTAATTGTATATGGTGAATGTGTTTGTGAACGCTGTTTCCATAGATACCTTATATTTGAATGAAATAACAAACAAATACTCGTCAAAACATTTTTTTTTTGTCATTCTTATGGTATTATCATTGCATACGGTGAAAAAGAACAAAAGAAAAAAAAAAAATGCTTCAAAATTTCAAATTTAATTAAAAAAAAAAAAAACACGTATTTACTTACACATTTCGATTGTAAGCCTACAAAATGTACAATGGAAAGGTAAATAATCATGGATTTATTCGCCCACTTTTTTATGTTTAAATTAATGATAATGATTATAAATACAGATATTGTTCCGATTGGATTTCCCTCATGGGCCCGGAGTTGTACATTTTACATTTCAAACTGGAAGTTCTGGAAATCATTTAGTGACCACCGGTTCAGATGGTACTGTGGCTATTTATAATCGACAAGGTCAACTGCAAGATCGAATTGTACTCCAAGCGTACGTTTTTTTTGTTTTTTTTTTTTACAAAATTCTCATCATTTCAATTGGTATTTCAATTATGATTATGTTTTAGATTATGCACTGGCTTAGCATGGGATCAAGAAGGTGATATTCTGAGCATCATTACAAATAGCTCGTCTCAGGTAATTTAAAGTATTTATTTGAAATCAGACAATTCAATTGAATTGCACTAGTTTGTGTCATGTAAAGAGGAAAATTAATGAATCGCCAATTTAAACGATTTTTAATAATGTTAATGAAGTAACATCGTTCATGAAAAAAAAAATGCAATTTTTCTAAATATTTCTAGATAATTCTTTGGGATATAAATACACGACAAAAGAACATAGTCGATACAGGACTTCGGGATTCATTATCATGCATTCTATGGTCAAAAACATCACAAATATTGGCTGTTGCTTCATCGCGTGGAAATCTTGCCATTTACAATCATCAAACAACAAAGTGATTATTTCAAAATTAAGGAATTTTACTGGGAAATCGATGACAAATCATTTTCTCTCTCTTTCAATCTTTCTCACTCTCTCACTCTATCATTCCTCACCCTCACTCTCTCTCTCTCTCTCTCTCTCTTCCTCACTCTCTCTCTCTTCCTCTCTCTCTCGCTCTCTCACTCTCTCTTACTCTCAGGCGAACACCAATTTTGGGAAAGCATTCAAAACGAATAACATGTGGTGCTTGGTCAAAAGATAATATCTTAGCATTAGGCTCCGAAGATAAAACATTTTCACTAAGCTCTGAAGATGGTGATTCGTTGCGTGTTATACAATTGAGAGATATTCCAAGTGATATGTGTTTTGCTGAAATAAAAACAGATGAACGTGTACCCGGTGAAAATACGGTAAATTTGATTGATCATTTTGTTTTTATTTTATCAAGAATTTTCCAAGAGATTTTGAAGAAAAAAAAAACAAACAAACAAATGATTCATCAATGAAATTTGTTGATTTTATTTTCAAATTTTAGATAAGTATGATAATTGGAAAAAAGACACTCTATTTATATCACTTACCGGAACCAGATTCTCCGGCTGAATTGGGCTTTCAGCATAAATATGGAAATTTATTGCAACATAAATGGTTTGGTGATGGATATATTCTGTTGGGTTTTTCACAAGGTAATGTTGTAGCAATATCAACACATCCCAAGGAAGTTGGCCAAGAATTATGGCAAATTCGAAATCATCGGGATTCATTAAGTGCGATTGCTGTATCGAAACCATTGGAACAAATTGCATCATGTGGTGATGATAAGTATGACTAAAATGTACAATTTATTACTTAATGAAATGTCTCAATTTTTTCTTTTTCTTCGTGCTTCTTCTTCTTCTTCTTCTTCTTCTTCTTCTTCTTCTCCTTCTTCTTCTTCTTCTCCTTCTTCTCCTTCTTCTTCTTCTCCTTCTTCTCCTTCTTTTTAGAATCAAAATCCATTCGATAAGTAATTTACAAGAAACAGTAAGCATTCTAACTGTACCAGATCAATCTGGAATTAAAGCAATGGATTGGAGTGTTGATGGTCAATTGATAGCAACATCAACAACACAAGGATCAGTTTATGTATTTGTTACAAAAATGTCCATTTTAAGCACTGTTTGCTTTCCACGCATTGCAATTTTAAGTAGTTTAGCTGAAGCAACAATTTACAATTATACATTGGATAAAATAAAAACGCCACATTGTGTAATGCCATTAGAAATAGAACCATCTGTTATTGCAGTGGGTCCATATCATTTTGCTTGTGGCATGAATAATCATGCATGGTTTTATGATATAACAAGTACATCGAATGATACAATAATGCCATTGTGTGACAAAGAATATATAGCCGAAATTAATGATCTCAAATTAAATGGAAAATATTGTGCAGCACTCATTGGTGGCAGAGTATCACTACATCCAGTGAGTAAAGTATTTTTTTTTTTTTTTTTTTACTTTTCAAGTTCATTTAGGGTTCCTAAAAGGACGAATTGAAAAATTTGATATGATTTTCTGTTTTTTTATCAATTTTCCTCCCACTATAGATTACCATAAGTACCTCAACAATTAAAGATCAACATGCAAGAATGTTTCCCGAAAATACGCATGGAATGCAAGAATCGGTTATAACAGCAATTCTGTTGACATCTGAATTTCTTATTTTCTCCAATGATGTGTGTATTGATTAAATATTATATTGAAAAAGAAAAAAAAAAAAAAAAAAAAAATAGAAAATTATATTTGAATTGATCGATTTTTTTCCCCCCCGAAAATAGCTCGGTCATTTGGTGTTTTTTTCACTGGATTTTTGGACAAATGTAATCACATATCGACATACAATGGGCATTCGAAACATTTATTCTGATATTGATGGAACAAAAATTGTATTTGTTAACGATCATAATCAAGGTTACATTTATTGTCCGGTAAGTTAATGTGAAAAATTGTCCAATGTCAAGTGTGAAAGTTTAAAATTACCATTTATAACGGTTATTGGTTGCACATTTTTATTGATATCAATAATATGATTTTAGATCGATGAAGAGCCAGTGATGATACCAAATTTTCCAACAAATTGTAGCAAAATATTGTGGGATTCAACGGCTACTCGAACATTTGTTGTATTTGAAAATCGATGTTGTACCACGTATACCTATTCCAAATATTCAATTAATAGTGAGTATTTTCTATGAAAAAAAAAATTCACACTATTTTCGATTTTAATTGTAATTTTGATTTTGTTTTCAATTTCAATTTTATTAAATTTTTTTTTTTTTTTTTTTTTTTTTTAACATTTTCATCATCAAAATTTTGATTATTCTTACATACAGATAAGCATGTTATGAAAATAAGTGAAACACCTGTATTGTCTGATCAAATACCATTAATATTGTATGATAGTGAATTGTGTTTAGCAACAAATGATGGTAATTTATCAACAGTTGTATTGACATCGCATTTAAATTTACCATCAATTGAAACGAAAGAACAATTAAAAACATTTATCGATATGAGAAGATTTAATGATGCATGGCATCTATGTAAAACATTAAATCAAAATGATGCTTGGGAAGAATTGGGACGTGCTGCAATTGCAGAGCTTGATATTAAATTTGGTAAAATATGGCATTTGAAATGGAAAAAAAAAACAAAAAACTAAACAAAAACACTTGTAACGATTTCATTATAGCAATTCGAGTATTTCGTCAAATTGGAAATGCATCAACCGTGTACGCATTAAAAAATATATCAACAATTGAGGATATTAATTTTATATCTGGATTTTGTGCTTTGTTACTTGGCGAAACTGATAGAGCAAAGGGTTTTTTTGCAAAAAGTATAAATCCAATTGAGGCATTAGATTTGTGCCGCGATTTATTGCAATGGGAACAAGCAATTGCACTTGCTGAAACATTGGCACCAGAACAAATTCCATTAATAGCCAGAGAATATGCTCATCAACTTGAATTCACGTTGGTTTTCAACATTGACTAATACAATTTAAACAAAATGTAATTATTTTTGTTGTCGTTTTTTTTCCATAGAAATCGATACGGCGAAGCATTAGCCAATTATGAAAAAGCCATGAATAAAGCCATTTTGGATCGCATTCAATTAAATGAAACAACTATGGAAGAACACAAACGAATGTGTGAATTTGGAATTGCTCGAACAAATATTAGACTTGGAAACTTCAAAAATGGGGTACTTGCTGTTATGAATTTAACCTTACGTTTGCATTTTTTCTTTTCATTTTTTTTTTTTCATTTTTTTTCGAAAAAAAAAAAGAAACTAATATGAATAATTTGTCCATAGATAAAGCTTGCAATCCAATTAAATGATAAACAATTATTTGAAGAATGTGCCGAAGCGTTAACAACAATGAATGAAACGGTTGAAGCTGCACAAATGTTTGAATTGGCCGAAAATTGGGATCAAGCATGTCAATTATATGTTCAATTAAAAGCATGGCAAAAAGTTCATGCAATATTACCAAATGTTACAAATACAAAAATGCATGCCATTTATGCAAAATCATGTGAAGATGATAAAAATTATAATGAAGCAATACAATATTATCATAATGCCGGTGATTTGGATAGTATTGTACGAATTTATGTACAACAACTTGATGATCCGCATAGTGCAGCTGAAATTGTTGTTGAAACAAAATCAATTGATGGTGCAAAATTATTAGCACAATTTTATCAAAATGTTGGTGATTATGAACAAGCATTACGTTTTTTAATATTATGTGGATCATTAAATGAAGCATTTATATTAGCAAAAAAGCATAATAAAATACGACAATATGCTGAATTACTTGAAAATTCAGATACAGCAAATGTTGGCCATTTTTTAAGTGTTGCCGAATATTTTGAAAATGAAAAATACACATTATTGGCTGGAAAATATTATTATTTTGCTAAAGAATATGCAAAAGCATTAAAACATTTACTTAAAGCATCAACATTTAGCATGGATGAAAATGCTGCATTAGTATTGGCTGTTGATTGTGCCGCATCATCAAATGATGATCGAATTGCAAATCAATTGATTGAATTTTTACTTGGCGAACGTGATGGTTCACCAAAAGATCCAAAATATTTATTTGGCTTGTATATGGCACGAAAGCAATTTAAAGAAGCCGCAAAAACTGCTGTCATTATAAGTAATCAAGAACAAATCGCTGGAAATTATCGCAATGCACATGATTTACTATTTTCTATGTATCAGGTGATTAAATGCCTTTTTTTAATTTGTTTCTTTTCTTTTTTTTTTTTTTTTTCAATTGCAATTTTTCTTAGAAGTTCATTAAATTAATCGTATATTTTTTTTTGCAGGAATTACGAAAAAATAATCTTTCAATTAGTGCTGTGATGGTTGGAAATTTAGCATTACTACATCGATACACATTGGTTCGAACACATGTTAAAATTGGTGATCATCATCAAGCTGCCAAATTATTAATTCAAGTTGCTGCCAATATATCGCGATTTCCTGCCCGTGAGTAGAATTTGTGATAAAAATTGCAGAGCAGAAAATGCGTTATTCATTCATTGATTTGTTTTTTGTTTTTTGTTTTTGCTTGAATTACAGATACTGTTCCAATCTTAACATCGACCGTTATTGAATGTCATCGCGTTGGTTTTCAAAAGGCAGCATTTTTGTATGCATCGATGCTTATGAGATCTGAATATCGTAGTCAAATTGATCAAAAATATGCAAAAAAAATTGAAGCAATTGTTCGAAAAGCTCCGAATGGAATAAAAGAAACTGATGATGCCTATCAAGATGAAACCGAATTATGCCCAATTTGTGAATGTAATTTACAAATTATGGAATTAACATGTCATCAATGCAAAACCAATTTACCAATGTGCATTGCAACGGTAAAAGTTCATATTTAATGAAAAAAAAAAAAAAAAAAAAAAAAAAAAAAAAAAAAATTTTTTGACATTTTATTTTTTGTACAGGGTCAACATATTGCCAAAGAAAATGTTGTTGCTTGTCCAGCTTGCGATTTTCTTTGTTTTAAACCACAAATGACTAGGTAAATACTTGTTACCATACATATATATGTTCCCGATTTTGATCAATAAATGTGTTAATTTGTCTCATTCTAATTTTTAATTTTTCTCAATCTCAATAGAATTTTGAATGCAACAAATCAATGTCCTATGTGTAGTGAAATTATTGATTCAAATCAATTAAATGAAGTGACAAATATTGCTGATTACTTGAATATGTCAAAGGCATTTTGAGAAAAAAAAAAAACAAAAAATTATTGTATTTATAATGGAATAAATGTTTATGTATTTTAGTTATAAAATTACACAATTTTTTCAATATATTTCAAGGATATTTCGCAAGTAGTGAGTAGCTTTTGCACATATCAAAAAGCATTTTTTCAAAATTAACCGACATGCATATTAAACGAAAGATTTTTACAAAAATTAATGATTTCGCGCCCTCAGAGGGCCTCACGAACTACTGTCCGGCAAACTACTGTCCAGCAAACTACTGTCCAGCAAACTACAGTCCGAATTTGGAAAAATCTATGCAACAATACCATATACACGAAATCGCAATAATAACGAAATACATTAACTACAGAATTAGAAGAGTTAGAATTAATGAGCACAATTACGACGAAGCACTCAAAATAGTTGAAGAGGTTTTACAAAATAAGTTTTTATCCATTGTTGTTTCGATTGTTTCGATCAAAAAAACTTTTTACATTACCATTTATCAACCGTTCAATATGATATTTAAAAGTGTTACCAGTTTTACGAATTAGAATCTATAGATATGTTTTGATCATGAAGCTATTAGTTGGTGATTTTTGACATTTTTTTTTTTTCTCTCAAGATCATAACATTACTATTTCCACAGAAAAGTTAGCCGAATTTAAATGATTTCTTCCAAATAAAATCTAAAAAAAATGTGTTAATGGAAAAAGAAAAAGTCTAAAGAATTGTTTATGATTTATATATATTGTATATATATTTGTTTTTTTTTTTTTTTTTTTTTTTCTTAAATTTTTATTTAATTTCCTTTAATCGTTCAGCTAAATGTTCGTTAATTAAATTAATTACAATCAGATTGAATATTAATCGTCACTTGTTTTTGTATTGATAAATTGGTTAAATTACGGCCATCGTTTGAATTGGAAATTTTTCATTTACATTTATTTAGTTTGTAGAAAGGAGAAATTGTGAATTGAAAAAGAAATTGATTAACAGAGAGATTAAATCCATTTTAATGTTATTTGATTTCTCTATCATTATGTATTAAATTTACTTGGATGCAAATTGTTACGGACTGTGTTTCATATGAATTTAATTGATTTATTCATTCATTCAATTTGGTAATTGATCATTGTTGAATGTAAAATCAATTAATTTATTTCTGGTTAACAATATTTTTGTGTTGTTAAACCATTGCTATTTTAGGGTTATGAATTCATTCCTAGTTCCATTTTTTTCTCTGTTTCATTTTATTTTTTATTTTTTTTTTTTTTTTCAAATGTATTTTCATTTCTTAACTCACAGACACATTAAACGAATTCGTTTAATTTTCACAATTTTTCAGCTTTGATTTTATAAAAATGCTTTAATCCAACTGTTATTTTTCTACAATTTGAAAAGATAAAATTATGAAAATTCATAATAGGTGAGAGATAAAACTGCAATCATTTGTTTGAATTTATTACGTTTTTTTTTTGTTTCTTTTTTGTCATTGATTTCATAGAATTTTATTTTAATAAGCATGTGAACAGTTCATATTTTAATGACAGTTTATTATTTCCCTTCCTTTTTTAATCAGTCTGGCTAAGTTCCAACTTGAATAACGTACGACGTAATTTTATTTTTTTTTTTTCATCATGTGTCGTGTTATTTAACAAAAATGAACATTCGAACAATCAAATTTAATCGAATTTTATAGCGTAAGCATTTTTATTGTATTCATTTTTATGTTTTTTTTTTTTTTTTTTTTTTTTGTTCTTTTGTTAATAAATAAAAACATTCGGTGAAATTCGATAGCAATTATCAAAATTAAAATCGCTAAATAGGACAAAAAAGAACTTTTCTTGCGAAAAATTAATTATTTTTCTTTTTAACGAAAAAAAAAGAAAAAAAAAAAAAAAAAAATATTGATTGGTGTATGCAATAATTTCCGAACTTTTACAACAGATATCACCACATGTGAGCTGTAGTAGATCAATGGAGTGTATGTCATTTTGAAGGCCTATTGCAAAAATGCTGTCAAAATCAGTCAAAAGAGTTTCATTTGTTTGTGCGCATCATTTTTTTCTTCAACCATGGAACATTTTGAAAATTCAAGGATAAAACAGCATTTGCGAGAAGTTTTGTTGCACTATTTTTTTTCTAAGAAAAAATTCGCAGAAAGTCATCGTTTGCTTGTGGAAACTTATAGTAAATATGCTTTATCAAGAGCACAATGTTACGAGTGGTTTCAACGCTTCAAAAGTGGTGATTTTGATATAAGCGACAAAGAACGTTCAGGTCAGCCAAAAAAATTTGAAGACGCACAATTGCAAGCATTACTCGATGAAAATTCATGTCAAACGCAAAAAGAGCTTGCAATGGAATTGAATGTAGACCAAGCGACCATTTCTAGACGTTTACATGCAATGGGAATGATTCGAAAACTTGGAAAATGGGTGCCACATCATTTGAATAAAAATCAACTCAAAGCACGAATTGAAATATGCAAAAAACACCTTGCTGAGCACAAAAAACATAGTTTTTTATGTCAAATTGTTACTGGCGATGAAAAATGGATCTATTACGACAATCCCAAACGTAAAGCAGATTATGTTGATCCAGGCCAATCAGGAACTTCGCAATCAAAACGCGATATTCATTGCCAGAAGGTTATGCTATGTATTTGGTGGGATCAGGAACGTGTCGTATATTATGAGCTGCTAAAACCTGACCAAATGGTTGATGATAAACGCTACGAGCAACAATTAATTAAAATGGAGCAAGCATTGAAGGTTAAATGTCCACGGATAGCGATTAAACAAGACACAATTTTATTTCACAATGAAAATACCAAGCCACATCGTGTAAACATCGTACAAAAAATGATAAAAGACTTCGGTTGGGATCAACTTGATCAACCACCGTACTCTCCAGACCTTGCCCCTTCTGACTACTATTTGTTTCGATCGATGCAAATTGACCTGGCCGATGTACGCTTTAAAAACATTGAAGAAATACAAAAATGGATCGCTGATTGGATAGCTTCAAAAGATAAGGAATTCTTTCGATGCGGAATCAATAAACTGCCTGAAAGATGGCGCGAAGTTATAGCTAACGATGGAGAATATATTGGTTAATGTACTTATTCACTTTATTATTGAAAAAAATGTATCTTTTGAACAAAATAAAAAAAGTTCGGAAATTATTCCATACACCCATATTTGAAATTAATTTGAATAAAATTAATGGAATAGAAAAGAAAAATTAATTAATTAATGTGTATGTGTGTGTGTATGTGTGTGTGTATGTGTGTGTGTGTGTTTTATTTGTTGTTATAATACTTAATAATAGAACTATTAACACGAAGATCCGTTGATCTTAATATATTTAAAATTAGAAAAGAAACAGCAAAGAAATGACTAGCCAAGAAATGTTATTCCTCACAATCCTGTGATTATTGTTACTTTCGCATATGCATTATATATATATATATATAAATATATTGCATTTTATTTACAGGAAAGTAAAATAATTGTTATGAATATGTGTTGTTGTTGTTCTTCTTCTTCTTATTGTTGTTGGGTATTGTTTTTTTTTTCATAATTCTTCACTTTGTGAACGTAACGAGCAAAAACAACGCTTACGAAAGCAAAAAACAGCAAACGATTAATGACGCCTACAATTTATTATATGTTTATGTATATATATATATATGTGTGTGATCGGAGCAGTTTGAAAAAATTCGGCAGTCAATAATGTAATTTAACAAAATCGTTTCAAACTATTTGCAAATTTGTTTTTGTTTTTTTTTTTGTTTTTGTTTTTCTTTTGGTATTAAATTAACTTTTTTTTTTTACTTCATGGTATACAAATACCGATCGTTTGGATCACCAATAGGATATACAAGATTGTAGTTATAAGATTCTTCACAAATTCTACACAATGATTACATTTCCATACTGTCAAAATACATGTCGATTAATATGAATGTTTGTGTATATTTTGAATGATTGTTTTTCTTTTTTTTTTAATTATTTTTGTGTTAAATAAATATTGTTTAGCTGACATGTAGTTTGATTGAATAGAAGCTGATTGATTTTTTTTTTTTTTTTTTTTTTTTTTTGATCGGCGGCTTCAATTTTCAATTTCTGTGTCGAATATATGCTGTTTTTTCTTTCCTTCTCTCTCTCTTTCTCTCTTCTTTTTTATCCAAATTTCTTAAATTAACAAGAAACAAAAAAGTGTCTTATGATGTATCAAAAAGTATGTTTAAGAAATTCACTCAATTGCTTTGTCCATAAATTCAATAAATCGTTTGGCATATTGTTCTGGATCACATGTTGATATTCCATCCACATTGCTACCATATTTCACTGTTTTTGCTGCTTTTGCCGCCTTTAATTTTATTTGGAATAATTTTTATTTTTAGATTTTATTTTGCATAAAATTAATGTAAAAATGTTAATTATTTTAAAATTGAACATTTTTCACAAATTTACAGATCTTTCAATGAAATTCCATCTCAAGAACGAGGGGCAAGAGAAATTTTTAACTCTCTTTTTCTCTTTCTTTTTCTCTTTCTCTCTCTCACTCTCTCTCTCTCTCTCTCACTCTCTCTCTCTCTCACTCTCTCTCTCACTCTCTCTCTCACTCTCTCTCTCTCTCACTCTCTCTCTCTCACTCTCTCTCACTCTCTCTCACTCTCTCTCTCACTCTCTCTCTCTCTCACTCTCTCTTTCACTCTCTCTCTTTCTCTCTCACTCTCTCTCACTCTCTCTATCACTCTCTTTCTCTATAAAACTTTCATTGTTTGACATTTTTCGATTTATTTGACTGTAAATTCGGGATTTATTCATTTAAAATGTGAATTGCAAACGAAAATCTACCTGTTTTTTAACTCCATACTGTGTGAGAACATCGATGATTGCAATAAAGTAAATTTCACGTCGCTCTATAAATTGTAAAATGCAATTAATCATACTATATATTGAATGTTTAATAATTATTATTTAAATTATTAGCATTTTCGATGTAATTAATTACCTTCAATACTGTGTAATGCATAAATATCAATATCCTGGATGATGTCATTATACTGTCCCATACATCTGGGTGAGTCGGGTGGTGTATTATATGCGCATCTAATTATTTGGTTAAGTTTTAATTTAAATTAATTAATTGAATTGAATTGAATCTATTTAAGCTTTTTTAACATTTTTTTTTTTTTTTTTTTTTTTTTTTGCTTATTTCATACCGTTCGCCACTTTCACATTCTTCACTCTCACTGGTCTCACGACCAGCATTTGCATCACGATTTGCATTTTCATTCAACAAAGCTTCTTCTTCAGCAAGTGCCATATCATGAATACCGACTAATAACGAATAATCCATTAAATGAAGTTTCGTTAAAAACTGAAATATTACAATTTTAATTTTAATTTTGAGCAATAAAATCATTGTTCAATTCAAAAAAAAAAAAAAAAGGAAAACTCATTTTATAAATTTGTGATTCAATAACAATGTAGAAAATTTTTTCAATAAATATTAATATATTATTACAATAAATGGGAAAATACTTACGTTAGTGTCAGCATTCAACATTTCAAATAATTTCTTTTTAGCATCATCGCCAATACAAATTCGAATTTTTTGCTTGATAAAATCATTGTCCTTGAGAGTGGGCAAATGCTTTTCTAATTCCTTATCAGATGCTTCACGATCAACTGTGCTACCTTTCAAATCGAATTTTCTGCCAATAGAACATTTAAAAGAAAAAAAATAGGAAAAAAAAGAACGAAAAAAAACCCCATTAATAATGAAAAGCTGAAAATTTCATAATTATTTCGAATTATTTAGAAATTTCATTACCTATGGATTGTTAAATGAGAACTAAATACATTTCGCATAACCACAAAATAATACTGAACACCATCCACTGTTAATCGATACATGCCTAAATATTGTGGCAATAGTGTGCTACCTAGGGGCAAACAACAAAATTAAATAAAAATAAATATAAATATCTCGTAAATATTCTGCAAATATTCTAAATATTCTAAATATAAATATGTATTCAAAAAGGGTTCTCGGCCCCTTGTCGCATACCATGTCGTTCAACCACATACTGAAAATTAAAACGATAAAAAGTTAATAAAATATATAAATATTAATGAAAAATGGATGATTTATTGAATTGGTCAATCATCTTATTAAATTTTAAATATTCTCATAAAACACAGAGACACACATTCATTTGATTAACAAAAAAAAAAAAAAAAAAAAAAACAAGAAGAAAAATCCAAAACCACTTACCGGATGATAATGTTTGAGAAATGCATGCATGCGTTCAATTTCTTCGGACGTAAGACTTTTTAGGATAAAATATTTATCATAACTTCTGTAAAATTGTGCACCACTTTTACCGGACGAATCAATTTGAACTGGTTGAGAGCGTGTTAATGATTCACGATAATCAACATCGTCAACGCCAAAACGTTCACGTAAATTTCGAAATACTAATGGGCAATATTCTTTAACCTTGAAATGGGATGGCATATTTTCTCTGAAATTTATCAAATTGAAATTTATCAGATTAAAAAGTGATTTAAGGTTTAAAAGTTAAATGTATCAAAATGAAATGATGACACATACGATGGCGACCATATAATTATAAAAATCATATTAGTTTTGATATGTGTTAGAGAGACGCTTGCTTACTTGTTGAATAGATGATTATCCACTTTAATTTTAGAATATGCTCGAAAATCGTCCGGTAATAACATTACTGGTATATTGACATGACTCAATTCGTTTATCTAATTGTAACATAAATTGCATCATCAATATAATCCATTAAAAATCAATTAATAATTTAATTTTATTTCAATAACAACAACGAACATAAGAATGAAATTAAATGATTATAACGTAAAAAGAATCTTACCGTATGATTGATACCCCACATAAATACACTTAAAATTGGTTCATTTGCACGGAATAGCTTAACTTTCTGATGTTTTACGCGAAAGTGTTTCTTTTTTATCATTCTTGGAATTGATGATGATCCAGACGACATTTTGAATATGTGATTTTTGTTAAATTTGTTGTTGTTGTTGTTGTTGTTTTTTTTTTAAACAGCAATTTTAATTTCTGTTTATATTGTGCATACCACAATGTGCAAAAATCTTCCGGTAATTGTTGATCAATCTGTGAAAAAAAGGAAAAAAAAAAAAACAACTACTGAGTTTTTGTTTGCACTTAACACTTATTATTTATATTTGGCATTTTGTTTTAATTTTCTTTGATACCAATGGGATTTGTGTTGATGATTATTGGTTTGTGTCGATGATTATTGCATTGTTTCGATTACTATTGGTTTGTTTAATCTCTATAGAAATTCCCCATCCATAAAATGAATGATGAATTTTCATCATAAAAATATTGTGCGCGACAAAAAATTACCCAAATCGAAAAAAAGTACCGTTTTCAATGTTAATTTTGTTTTGTTTTTTTTTTAAGGACTATATTAATTGATACAATGAACTCACTCGTCTACGATACTAATGCGTAAAAGTATAAAATCCCTTTTCAGTAAATAGAACATAAACGAATACCGTGTAAATAACTGGAAATTACGTATTATTGTTGTTTTTGTCGCGTGCGTATTATTTTTTTTTTTTTTTCATATGCTTTCAAAACACATAATTTTCTTTTTCTTTTCGTTTTATGAAACATTCGTCAGGTGCACTTAGAATACAATTTTATAAGTACTCATCAACACACCTAGAAAAAGTAAAAATAATAACAACAACCTGGCCTCAACAATACAAATAGACCATCAAAATGCATGGTTATCAAAGGTAAAAGCAATTCAATGTGGTTAAATTGGTTTACGAACAGAAAAAAAAAGAAAAAAAAAGAGAAAAAAAAAGACAACAAGTAATGATGAAACTTACACAACATGAAAACTGTTGAAGTGAAACAACATGAGCCAAGTAGGAGGAATATAAAAAAAAAAAAAAAAAAAAAATAGTAACAAAAGACAAGTTTATTATTATTGGTAACGATTAAATGGATAATATATCGTGAATGTTCGATTTATTTCTCTTTGTATTTTCGTAATGACAATGCCATTGTTTTGCATTGGAATGATAATCATTTTCAGCTTTTATCTTAATAGCTAATTAAATGCAGCCTTAATTTACAAGCGAACATTTTCGTTTGAAATTGTGCGACAACAACAACAATAATACGATAAAAGATGATCGAAATCATTTTCGTTTCACTAATTCTTCGTTTTTGTTCTTTATAAATGAAAGAACGAATTCTTTTCAAATTTAATTGAAAACAATTATTTGTTTTTACTATTTTTGTTTTTTCTATTGTCGTGTTTTTTGTTGAAATATTGTACAAGTCAATCATTCAAATAGGAGTGAATAAAAATATTGCTATGCAATTGTTCAATGGTTTTTAACTAGTAAAAATTGATTTGAATATTTTGTTTCTTCATGTGTGATTTTATGGGAGCATCGGTTAATAATGCGGATTTTTTTTTTTTTTTTTTTGACTTGAAAAGATACATTTATTTCAAAACTAAAATGAATGAGTACATTAACCAATATATTGCCCATCGTTAGCTATGACTTCCTTCCATCTTTTGGGAAGTTCGTTGATTCCTTGTTTGAAGAATTCCTCATCTTTCGAGGCAATCCATTCATCGATCCATTTTTGCACTTCTTCAGCATTTCGAAAGCGTACATCTGCCAGACTGATTTGCATTAATCGAAACAAATGGTAATCAGAAGGAGCAAGGTCTGGAGAGTACGGGGGATGATGAAAATGATTCCAACCTAGCCCCTTTTTTGTCTCTTCAATGATGTGTGCACGATGCAGCCTTGCATTGTCACCGTGGAACAAAATTCGATCATGTTTTTTCCCAAGCAATGCTCGTTTTTCGTTCAATTTCTTTGCCAATTCACCCAATTGTTGTCGGTAGCGATCATTTGTAATCGTTTCATTCGGTTTTAATAGCTCGTAATACACCACACCTTTCTGATCCCACCAAATGCACAGCATAAGCTTTTGATAATGAATATCGCGTTTTGATTGTGAAATTGATGATTGGCAGGAATCAACATAGTCTGCTTTACGTTTGAGGTTATTGTAATAAATCCATTTTTCATCGCCAATAATAATTCGATTCAAAAAATTATGTTTTTTGTGCTCTGCAAGATGTTTTTTGCATACATCGATTCGTGCTTTCAGTTGATTTTCATTCAGATGATGTGGTACCCATTTTCCCAACTTTCGAATCTTTCCCATTGCGTGTAAACGTTCAGAAATGGTTGATTGGGCGACACCTAATTCCAAAGCAAGTTCTTGTTGTGTTTGACATAAATTTTCATCCAATAATGCTTGTAATTCTGCATTTTCAAATTTTTTTGGTTGACCTGGCCGTTCTTCGTCTTCCAAATCAAAATCACCATTTCGGAAGCGTACAAACCATCGTTCACATGTGCTTTGAGTTGGACAATGTTTACCGTAAGCTTCCAACAACAATCGATAACTTTCAGCAGCGGTTTTCTTCAAATGAAAGAAGGTTATTAAACTTCCCCGCAAAACCTTTTTTTCAGGCACAAAATTCGACATTTTCGGAGTAAAAAAAAAAATTTTTTTGTTGTTCACACACTTCAACGAAATGACACATACTGGAATTTATGGCCTAATGACGGACGAAAAAAAAAAAAAAAAAAAATAAAATGGCCGCGGTGTGCTCCGATGCACATAATGCTAGTTACGCCGTCTGTTATCTAAATCCGCATTATTAACCGATATTCCCATATAATCACACACGAAGAAACAAAACATTCAAATCAGCTTTTACTAGTTAAAAACCTTGCATTGCATAGCAATATTTTTATTCACTCCTATTTGAATGATTGACTTGTACAATATTTCAACAAAACCAACAAAAAAAAAAAAAAAAAAAAAAAAAAAAACAAAAACAAAAACCACCGTTTTATCATTAGGAAATTAGAAACGTTGATAGGGTCAACAGTTCTCGCGTATGATTGCCATTTACTTGTTATTGAGATATCCAAATAAAACCAACCGATAATGTTACAATAATAAACAAAAAACAGAAACAGAAACAGAAAGAGAGAGAGAAGAGAGAAAGAGCGAGAGAGAGAGTGTGAGAAAAAGAGAGAGAGAAAAGAATTGAAAAAACATTGTTGGAAAAATTCAACAACTGAAACATTCGTGTGTCACGGAAATAAGATGCAATATAATGGGGAGAAATTTACTAAATTGTATCGATCACGAATTGCATAAAATGATTCTTGCAAATTGCACTTGTTAATTTATGTTGTTTAGTTGTTACATTCGTTTCAATCGAATTCATGTTTAGATGAAAATTAAATTTTTCACTTTTTCGGGAGGGAAAACAGTCGAATTTTTGATTGTTGCGTAAATTGTATGCATGAATCACATATAGAAATGTGTAGGTTTTCTCTTTCTCCTCTCTCTCTCTCTCTCTCTAACTCACTTTTTAAGATGAAAATTGCAATATTTTGCATTGATACTATGGGAATTGTGTTAAATATTCGAAAAAGATTAATTGAAAATGTCTCATGACATTGAACAACCAAAAAATAAATCAAATCAAATCATATTACGAGAAACACTCCCCTTCTATTTGATTTATGTTTCTGTTTCTCTTTAAAATACAAAAGCATCAATCGATTGATTTTATCATTTAAAATTGTTGAATAAAATTTTAATTTTTCTAAACACATTACGTTGAAATCATTTTATACGGATATTTATTATGACTTTTCACATATGCACTCGCGATAATGATGCGAAGGAAAAGCAAAATGACAACAAATGTTACCATTGAATATAAACTAAACCATGTTCTCCGACAAACGAATGTCAAGAAGAAGAAGAAGAAGAAGAAGAAGAAAAAAGAAAAAAATTGAGAAAGAGAAGGAGCTATAAATTGTCGAGAGAATTACAAAGAAAAATGCGCCTATTTTCTTATCAAATGTACAAATACATATTCTTAGTGCATTCAATCCATAAATATTGATGCAAATCATTTGGCAAATGGAAAGCAATTGATGCAAAACAAAATATAAATGCAAATTAGATGAGAATATTTTGTGTTTTTTTTCTTTTTTTTTTTTTTTTGTTTTGTTCATATTTGATTTTCACTGGAAAGTTAATTACCGAATGATGCCTTTAAATCTGTTTATAATTTTCTATTTTTTTTTTCTTTCTATATTTTTAGGTGATCTTTCCGATCCAATTTTATGGATTTAGATTTTTATGTAGACAATACAAATTGTCAACAGTTTGCGAATACGAATATAAACTATTTGTTATTTCGCTTCGTTTTTGTGTTTTTTTTTTTATTTTTACTTCCATTCGCGATCGGAATAAATATGAAGGAAAATATACACTTTAGTTAGCGTTTCGATGCAGCATACACACACGACAAATATGCACTGAAAATGATTAATAGCGACTGAATCAGTTTTGATTGTCAGATTATTTGCGTTGAATTGTTTTGAAATTTGTTTTCATCAATATTTGATTGAATTTCTCTTCGTTTTTTTTTTTTTGTTTTATTTTTGTTTTTTTTTTTTTCGCTTATATTGCAAATATATCAAATTCTTTTACTATGCACTCACACTTGTTTTATTGATTGAATCAAAATTTTTTTCCCCTGGTGTATTTGACTTTGCTTTTGTTTTCAATTCAGTCAATTGTACTCTTGTCGTACGTGTTTTTCATTTCTATATTCATTTCTCATACTGTGTGTGGTGGCCATTTGCTCTGAAGTTGAAGCAAATTCCATATCCATGTGTATATCTTACATACAATCGCCTGTCAATCTGCTTAGCACGAATTATTATATATGTTTGTTGTCTATGTGTGTATGAGTTTTTGTATCAGTGTAATGTTGGTAGTTGTGACACATACCGATATATATAAAATAGCATTCGAATGCGTGTGTTTGTGTTTGTGTTTGTGTTTGTGCATGTGTGTACGTTTGTAAATTCATGAATGTACATGAGCATCCAGTTTGTATATGAATGACGAGATAATATTGCTGCGCATATACGATTGTTTAATATTCAATAGGCTGCAATTTATACAAACACATTTCATTCATTACAATACATATGCGATATTAATCAACAGAAAATTAGCCTAGACGCAAACAACGGTCTTTGCTTGAATTTTTTCTTAAAATCATTTATCATGTATGTGTGTATAGTCTCATATGATCTGTCATTTTGGTTTTTAAAATTAATCATACGTTTTAAATAAATTGATTAATGCAAATAATACGTTCAATTATCATCATTTATTTTATATTTTTTAATTAGAACTTTTTTCAGAATCTTGATCGCCTACGAATCAAAAAGATTATTCCATATTCTAAAAATAAAATGAAATCATCTAGAGTTTTTGCTTGAAAATGTTTATTTTTTTTTTTTTTTCATTCAGTTATTGGTATGGTATATAATGTTAAATCATGATGGCATTTGTTGATCAGTAGCATTTATTTGACTGAATTATTTGCATTAATTTTGATTTGGCGTCTCCATTTTTATTTACTTTACATTGAGAATGCATATGAGGAGCTTAAACGCCCCATCAATGTTAAAGTAATGGAAGTGGAAAATCATTTAAAATTGTCACAAGTTCTTTGTTGTTGTGGTTATTGTAGTACTCGTGGTGATCAATGTTACATTCGTTGTATGTTTTTACATGTGAAGAGCTTTGATTTCAAGACATTGACGCCATCTATACATTCAATATGTTTTTGAAAAACTCTTTGGGATTCGTGCAAAGTTGTAAATTTTCTACCGAAGACTCACATGAACTCGTAAAAATATGCGAATTTTTACGAGTGATACCCCCTAGCTCATAGCTAAAGACAATAATTTCTTATTAATGATTTTATACGGCTCTGGTCAGTTGCAGTCCGCTGCAGTTCATGACGGATCCGTTGCGGTCTGTATCTGTTCAGCGACTGCTCCGTAAATTATCCTTTGCGGTCCGTAGCGGGTCCTTCGCGGTCCGTGATGGGTCCGTTACTGGTCTGCGACTGGTCTGCGACTGGTCTGCGACTGGTCTGCGACTGGTCTGCGACTGGTCTGTGATTGGTCCATTGCGGTCCGGACTGGTCCGTGACGGGTCCTTTGCGGTCCGTGACGGGTCCTTTGCGATCTGCGACTGGTCTGCGACTGGTCTACGACTGGTCTGTGACTGGTCCGTGACGGGTCCGTGACGGATCCTTTGCGGTCTGTGACTGGTCCGCGACTGGTCTGTGACTGCAAGCACGAATTGTTCGTATATTAATACATTGGACAAATATGATTTAAAACACAAAGACGCCCTCTACGTGTTGATTGTTTCTCACTATGTGTATTAAGTAATTACATCGCTTATCATGTGCACATGAGATTTGTGGTTTTTGTCTGTACTCGTTCAATATGAAGCGCTCTAAAGCATCTGCGATGTTTCGCGCGTAGAGGGCGAATTGTTGTTTTTGAGTCTTCATGAATTCGTGCTTGGTGACTGGTCCGTGACGGGTCCGTTGTGGTAATTATTTAAGTTATTTTTTTCTCTATGAATTCAATCACAAAATGAAAACTAAATGAAAAACTACGCGAAATAAATGTTATTATCATTTCTCGAATTTATATTTTTATTGTAGGAAGAATATACAAAAAAAGAATTCATTTTCAAATGGACATGAAGAATGGTTTTTCATGTGAAAATTCAATGGATGATAATTATATTCTAATGTAGTATATTCTCAATTTGTGCATATTTGTCTAGACATTGACTTAATTCGCACTATTCATTGCACCCAAACTTATTTCATAGAAAATGTTGAGAGAAATGTTGTAAATTATTTATTCATTTTATTTTGATTTTTTTTTTTTTTTGTTATTTGTTTTTTGTTTTTTGTGTTTTTCTTATTCTTTGTACATTGATTTAAAATGCATTTCTATGAATAATATGTACTAGTATTGTATACATATACAATGTATATATAATATTTATATTTATAATATTGGTTTTAGTCATTGTATAATTAACAGTCTGAGATGTGAATTGTTAATTAAATGGCTATTATCAGTGGGATAATACATCTTGATGAAGATGCTTTGCACCAGGAACCATGTTGTGATGTATGAATAATCTAGATTAAATGATGAATTTTAAAATGTCATTTACATGTTATCATCAATTAATGGTAATATATTTATGCTAAAAAATGGTTATATCCACAAGGTATATTCACATTGCGATTTATTTACTTTTCATTACTTAATTATTTTATTTTTCCTTTCGCTTCTTTTGTAATCGCTTTGCATATTTTTAATAATAATTTTTTTTTCATTTTTTTTTTCTCTTCTTTTTAGCAGACAGTTTTTACTTTTTAGAACTATGCTTGTCATGTGTTCAAATCTTTAATTGCTTTTGATTGTATGTTATTTGCATGTTTGTGTGGACTTATTCAACTTTATTGCCATCGTAACCCCACTGAGATAATTGTGATTGTTTACTATCAACAGTCACTGGATTTGTAGTTGCCTGTGTGGTATTTGTATGGAGATCCGTGTATTCTCGTTTCGTTGTTGCATACAGATGAAATGGCATTGCATTGCTTGCATTCACATGTTTTGGATCAACTGAATGAGTCTGTTTATAAGTTAAATTTAAAAAAAAAAAAACAAAAATTTAATCAAATTATTGAATAAAAAAAAAAGAAAACTTTTTAAAAAAAAAAATAAATAAAAAAAACTACGGTACTTACCTGCTGCTGTGTTTGAGTTTGTGATGAAGATTGTGACGTTTGTAATTGTTGTGATGAATTTGGATGGTTTTGTTGTGCATTTGAAACTGGCGGAATTGAACTACCATGCATAGATAAATAATGTCGTTTTAAGTATAAATCCGATGTAAATGATTTTTGACATAATGGACAACAAACTGATGTTGGATTATGAATGAGTCGCATATGCTGTCGAAGATTTGATACATTTGAATAAACTCGTGCACACAATGGACATGAGCATGGTTCCAATGCTTTATAGTTTTTTGATGATTTACATCGTTGTTGTTCACCATCATCACTGTTTGATGATGCATTTGATGTTGTATTTGTAGCCGATGTTTGTTGTGTCATAAAATGTTTTTCATCAAGCCATTGATCATTATGTGGTTGCACACTACTTGGTCCTGGATCATCATATATCATACGATGTGATTTTCCATAATCAACATTTGCATTACCATAAGTATTTGCCGCTTGAGATGATTGACATGATTGATCACCAAATTCAATTTCCGTTTTTGTTTCAATTAAACCACCATCTGATGCTGCTGTACCTTCATTTAAATCATCCAAACGGATTTTTTTATGTTTCCGTTGTTTTTCCAAATTGACTTCAGTACGTCGAAGATTTGATAGACTTGAATCCTATTTAAATTTTTGTGACAAAAAAAAAAAAAAAAAAAAAAACCAACCGAAATAAAAAACAATGCAACAAAAAAAGATGGAAAGAAAAATGATTTAAAAATCATTGATTTGAGCAAAAATAAATATGAATATTTTACCGAGTTTTCTTTAGTGACACCGCGAATTTTGAATTGTTCAGCCATTTCAATAAAATCAATCAAATCCTCATTATTGATATGAACTTCTCCCAGGTACATAAAATCCAAAATTGCGCGTAACACTTCACTTTTAACGCCATTTATAAAGAAAACTGGATGCGAGCATGGATTTTTCTATAAAACAAAATAATAAATTTTTTATCAAAATCATAATGATTGATTATGATTTAAATATTCGTTGAAATGCAAACAAAGCAAACAATTGCCAATACCTTTAATATTTCTCTGAAATATGGGCTGCATGCAAATAAAACCAATTTGTGTGCACCAAATTGTTTTCCATCACAAGAAAATGTAATGTCCACCAAATCGGAAGCTTCTTGTATTTTTTTAAATTCAGAGCTAACATTTATCCTGAAAGAATTGTTCATCATGATGAAAAAACGAAATTTTTAATAAAAAAAAAAAAACTTACTACATTTCAAAATTATAATAAATAAATTGATCAAAAATTTGATTATCACTCACTGAAAATTGCTCCATTTAAGGTAAAACAATTCATTTGAAACAGACTGCTGCAATTCACTCATATTGCTTAGCCGTTTCGTAAGATAATCCGATAGTAAAACAGAAATTTTGATTTTGGCTGTTGCACATAAATTTGTTTACACACAATGCAAATAATTTGTTTTTTTTTTTTTTTGTTTTTGTTTTTGTTTTTCTTTTTCTTTTTTATTTCAAAAGAGAAACAAAAAAAGAACCGTTTCTTTGTTAAATATTCACGTTTTTATCGAAATAATTTCAATTGAAATTTCAGTTAAAAAAATCATGTAAATAAACGTTTTGTATTTATTATTTCGTTTTCGATTGAAGAACAACACTTGTGATTAATTGTGTACAAAATTTTGTGTGTGAGAATAAAACGAAGCGCATCAAATGAAAATGTCATTAAATAAATGACAAGTAATAACATGGCCACATGCAGATATAATCAATCGGAACATGGACGACCTCTGCTTGTCGCATCCATATCAATTGTATTGTTCAACATGAAAATGATGAAAATGAAAAAGAAGAAGAAAATGAAGAAGAAGAAGAAGAAGTACGAAGAAGTAAAAAATAACGCAAAACATACTGACAACCCCGTAATCAGAATGAAAATTCTTACACATTGAATTGCACTCTGAACGTATTTCACATTTGGAATATTCAAACATAACCTAATGCATATTTGTGCAAAATACACTGTTGAAACGTAAATCAAGCAAATGAATTACAACTTTTTGAAAAATTATTAAAATTTTTTTGAAAAAAAAAAAAAAAAATTTATTTATGACTGTTATTACAACAACTGTCAAAAAAACGTTAAACATTTTTACACAATTAAATTCACCATCAATTTTCCGTTACATAAAAAATTATTCAACATCTAAAAAAATGAGTTTAGAAGCGGCAAAAAAATTGGCCGCCTGTAAGGCAGTCGATGATTGGGTGAAAAATAATATGATACTTGGCATTGGTAGTGGTTCAACAATTGTTTATGCGGTTAATCGATTAAAAGAGCGTGTTGATAATGAACAATTAAATGTTATTTGTATTCCAACATCATTTCAAGCACGACAATTGATTATAAATAATGGCTTAAAATTGGGCGAACTTGAAATTAATCCACAATTAGATTGTACAATTGATGGTGCTGATGAAGTTGATTCAAAAATGATACTTATCAAAGGTGGTGGCGGTTGTTTACTTCAGGTAACATTTTATTTTGCCTCTTATTTTCGTGATAAGAGGATTTTTTTTTTGTTTTTTGATTCTTTGAAATCAAAAATAAAAGTCAAAAAAATTGTTTAATTTTTTTTTTTTTTTTTTTTCGTAATTTTTCAAAAAAAAATATTTCTTTTGCAGGAAAAAATTGTTGCATCATGTGCAAAGAAATTAATAATCATTGCCGATTATACCAAAGATTCTGTTCATTTGGGCGAACAATATAAAAAAGGCATACCAATTGAAGTTATACCAATGGCCTATATTCCAATTAAAGAGAAAATTGAAAAATTATTTGGTGGTACAATAAAACTTCGAATGGCAATTGCAAAGGCTGGACCATGTGTTACAGATAATGGAAATTTTATACTTGATTGGAATTTTAATGTTGATAAAATTGTATATAATTGGGAAGAAATTAATGCGAAAATTATATCAATTCCGGGTGTTGTTGAAACTGGTTTATTTGTGAATATGGCACATCAAGCATATTTTGGACGAAATGATGGCAGTGTTTTTGTACGAAAAAATGAAGAATAAGTTTTTTTTTTTTTTTTATTATACATTTTTCGAGGGGAAAAAAAGAAATTAAATTTTGCTAAAACCATAATTCGTATTAAAAGAAATCTCTTTGAGAGACTGAAAGAAAAAAAAAAACAATTACATTTGGCTGATGAATATTAAAATGAAGAAGAAATGTGAATAAATATAAAAACGTTTTATTTTCTTATAACTTTTTCATATCGTTTGTTTGTTCTAATGTACACAGAGTTTACAGAGTTTTGACTTTTTAAATACATTTTTTATTTTTTTTTTTTAGCCTTCTTTTTCATTTGCAATGTCTTGATTTGTTGTTGTCCAAATCGATTTTGGTAAATAAAATCGAAACATTAATGTCTTTTTTCCATAATTTAATTGTAATTTTTTTATACAATTTTAAAAGGATTTTTTAATACGATGCGGTAAAATTGACTCTTTCATATAGTTAAAAAATGAGAGTAAACCCATATTCTTACGACGTGAAAAGTAATTGGTTACAATATCATTGTCTGTGTCACCTGAAATTGAACGAAGAAAAATAATTTTTTTGTTTTTTTTTTTCGTCTTTTCTCTATAATTATTGAAATGTTTTGATGTTTTCAATTTCAAAAAAATAAACATACTTAATGAAGAAGTCCTTTCGTTAACAGTCGGCAATACATTATCATTTGCATTCAATGACACAATTAATGCGAGTGGCACCATCCATAAGCAAATTGTGAAATAGCCTAAAACCTGACCAATGAAAATAAGAAATGAAATTTCATCGAATATGCTAAAAAAAACAGAGAATTATGTATAAATTACCTCTGAAAAATTGTGATAATCATTTTTGAAAAAACTAAAAGCTAAATAGTGATTGACAAATAACATAACAACAGCAAGCATAAACTGTATTGATAATATTCTAACATAGGGAAAATCAGTTAGAATTATTGCATGTGTTGCTTGTGCAATGAGACCACATATCACCATCATCCATGGAAGATTATCAATAAACATAAACAATATATAAATTATTGTTACGAATATCACTTGAATGGTAATGCATTTTTTTGCAATTACTGTGTATTCTTCCACCAATTCTGCAACGTAATATAAACCAGCAGCTACAAATAATAATTAAAACACACACACAATTAATAAATGAATAGAAAAATTGAATAATTTTACTTACCAACTGCCACAGTTAAACTGCAAATTTGAATGAGAATTGCAATCAAACTAACAATATAAAGCAGTGTCATATTTGCTTATTATTTTGATGCTTAATCAGGATATTTTAGTTTTATTTGATGTTGTCAATCATATTTTTGAGGTTAAGTACAAGTTTTGAGTACTTAATCCGACTACTGCATTAGGGTGTTTTTGAATGTAAGTCAAATTTGATGTTGCAATGTCTTCGGTGATGGAATTCTTTTTTTTTTTTTTTTTTGATTGAAATCTTCATACGTCTTTTTTCGTCTTTAGAGTAGTTAACAATTTTCGTTTCAAACTTATTTACATTAGTATTATTGCATAAGTACAAATTGCACTAATACTAATGACCTTAAATCGGCAATTTTTTTTTTTTAACTATTAAACTCTTTTGACATCGTTATCAAGTTTTTGATAAAACACATATTCAATTTTATTTATTTAAAAAAGTATTTAAAAAAATGCTCAGAAATGAATTCATAATTCACAATTCATCATGAAAATCTCGATGGTATTTTGGGTTTCAATTTGAAGAAACACCCTATTTGTAGATATACGATTTTTATTTTGGCTACAAATTCCGAAAAATTTATTTTTTTTTTTCTTTCATTATTCGCATGATGTTGCAGAAAACAGTAAATTTCTGTTCATTCAAAAGCAACTTCATTGAATTTTAGATTGTGCATTTTAAATGGAATAAATGAATGAATCAAAAAACATGAGCTTATATGATGAATGTGAATATTGTGTTATTTTGCGATTCAATTGAATTTATTTGGTTTTTTAAAAAATTCATAAAACCGCCAAATTCATTTTCTGTATAAGTGTAAACGTATGGTATGATTTATCATAGTTGGAAGTTTTCTGAAGTTGGACTCATGTTATTTATGAAATTTTCTTTTTGAGGAAATCTTTGCAAATACAAAATGAAAATTTAAAAGAAAAAAAATCGAAAATCTTCGGAATAAATAGAATATCATTTCGACTAAATATCTAGTACAAATACAAAATAAATGAAAAAAAAAACCATATTATATCATATGAAATCATTTCCAACTTCATATCATTCATTCAGTCTGTCAAATTGTATTTCTGACACAATACATTCTCCTTTTCTGATTGTGTCACGTTCTTGAAAAGGTCACTAAATAAATGATAAACCAATTTAAATTTACGAATGAAATTTTTTTTTTTTTCCTTCTTTTTCTGTCAATGAATAATTAATTTCATTGGAATATTGCTTATTGCCTTTTGAATAAAAAAAAAAAAAAAAATATTGGACTTTAATGCATTCGATAATGTTTAGTTGATATGAACAGTTGAGTGTTAACGGTGTATTATTCAATTGTATTTTTTTTTTTTATTCTAGGTTACACGTTTGCACAATCATAATAGATAGAAAATTGTTGGGATTCAAATAATCCAAAGTGTTACGTTTGTAAAAAAAAAAAAAAAAAAAAAACATAAAAATGGCACCGGCAGCTGCATTACCAAAAGAACAACCCGTCGATTTACAACCAACCGGAATTAATGCTGTTCTTTTAGGTCCACCAGGCAGTGGAAAAGGAACACAAGTAATTATTTTAGTCAATGACATAGAATTATACAAACGAATGAAATGAAAAAAAAAAAAAACAAAAAAAAAAAAAAAAATTGAAAAAAATTGACAAAAAAATTATTTCAGGCACCATTGTTGAAGAAAAAATTTTGTGTTTGTCATTTATCAACTGGTGATATGTTGCGCGCCGAAATTGCAGCTGGTTCAAAAATTGGTGCCGAATTAAAACGTATCATGGATGCTGGAAAATTAGTATCTGATGATTTAGTTGTCGATATGATCGATAGCAATTTGGATAAACCAGAATGTAAAAATGGATTTTTATTGGATGGTTTTCCAAGAACTGTGACACAAGCAGAAAAAGTATGGAAATTCATTATTATTATTATTGTTTGGTTATGATCATTTATATTTGAATTTTTTTTTTTGTTTTTTTTTTTTTTCAATTTTCACAAATAGCTAGATAAATTACTTGAGAAACGTCATACCGGTTTGGATGCTGTTATTGAATTTGGCATTGAAGATAGTTTGCTTGTAAGACGTATTACAGGACGTTTAATTCATCCAGCCAGTGGTCGTTCATATCATGAAGAATTTGCTCCACCGAAAAAACCAATGACTGATGATGTGAGTGTTGATAATGTGTATTTTTTGTTTTTTTTTTTTTTTTTTCTTTTTTCATTTGTTTTTTCCCCCTTTTATAAAATATTTCTTAATAAATTTTTTCATGAAATTCAATGCATTCAATATGATTTTTTTAAAATTAAAACAGATAACTGGAGAGCCATTGATTCGTCGCAGTGACGATAATGTTGATGCACTTAAAAAGCGATTAGAGACTTATCATAAACAAACACAACCATTGGCCGATTATTATGCATTGCAAGGACTTCATTATAAAGTAAATGCGGCTAAAAGTGCAAGCGCAGTTTTTGAAAATATTGATAGTATTTTCTTAAAACAACGTGCTCGACGTTTGGCAGCTGCCTACAATTAAACGAACGAAATAAAATAAAAAACGAAAAGAAAAAAAAGAAAAAAAATGAAACATTGGCCATCCATATGAAATGAACACAATAAACATTCAACATGGTGTATTTTAATTGATAGTGTTGTGATTTTACACAATAATCGAACTGATAATACGCAAACGTATCAGTAAACCGGTGGAGTACAAATTACAGCAACTTATATGTATAGAAAAAAAAAAAAACAAAAACTGAAAAAGAGAAGAAAAAAAACATTGTTTATTTTTCCTCAATATATATATACCCAATGAAGCCTTCGTTATTGATGTTGATATGTGAGGCTATTTTGGAATGAAATAAATAAAAACAGAACAAAATTAACACATAATATTCAATGATTTTTTTTATTCCAAACAAAAAAGTACAATTTTAAATTGTTTCATCAATATTTGTTTATCATTTCATATTCAACATGGCATATGAAATGAAATGCGATTTACCATTTATAATTCAGAATTTTTCACAGATATTGCATCAAAACACAATGGACATGATTTTCGATTCATAATTTCTTCATGATAAGCGCAATGATGACAGGTTTTACATTGCCATGCATCAATTTGACGAATTATCGATCGACCCGAGGCTAAATGCCGAGAAAATTGGTTTGAATAAGTTGGTTTGGCTTATTTCGTTTCTTTTTTTTTTGGCTTTTTTTTTTTGGTTTATTGTTTTACTCACCAATACACGATGAAAATTGTGTTCGACAATTGGGACAAGATGAATACCTAAAGAAATCATTTTAATTAAGCAAAACGAATCAGTTTCCAAGACAAAAAAAAAAAAAAGAAAGAAAAATTGAAATTACCACGTGGGAATTAATGTGTCACATATATAACATTCATTTCGATCGCTTCGTAAATCTTCTGGTTCATGTTGTGAAAATATATTAACGGCCATCTCTTCATATTCAATGCGTCGTTGCTCTGGTATTGTTTCCAATGATTCAAGTTTTATGAATGCCTTTGAACATGTACCAAATGATCGATCAGCACAACTAGCCAATGCTAATAAACAATAAATATCTTCAACATTTAAAACATCTTCATAATCACGTAATTGCATTGCTGTAAAAACGGCACTATGAATAAGACCACTACGTAATTGACGTTGTGCCAATAGCATAAAATGATATCCTTTTGCTGCATGCCATATTTGATCTAAAAGTACGGAATCTTCTGGTAATAAACCAGTTAAAATTGATGCACGCGTACCACCAGTCAATGTGGCTTGAACACGTAAATGATCCTCAATTAATAAACCAGCTAAAACGTATAATTTTTTTATGCACAGCATATTACTTTTTTTATTCACTTCACCTTCGGCCAATTTTGTTAATAAACGTGCTGCATCGAGATATCTGATATGAAGAAAGAAAAAAAAATTTTTTTTTTTGTTGATAAAAATGGCACTTTTTCATTTTTGAACATTTTCAAATTACAAAAAAATAAAAAAAAAAAAAAAAAAAAAAATTCAAATTGGAATTGTCTCCACATTGTTCTTCTTAAAAAACTTACTTGCCAGCTTTTCGCTTCAATTCAATAGCTTCAAATAAACGTCCATCCTGTAACAATTGAGCCGCATGCTTTCCAAGTAATGTACTTATTTGTGGCATTTTATATTTTTGTGCAAGATCAACCGCTTGTCCCCATTGCTTAAGATTAACACATGTATTTACCGCTGATTTAACATCACCTTGTTTTAAAAATGCTGAAACGGCTTGATCACACATACCAACACTAGCTAACATTTGTCCCAATTTACCAAGCAATGGACTCTTTTCTGGTAATTTATTTATGCAAATTTCAAGCTCATCAAATTGTTCTAAAAAATACATTGAATCCATTAATCCTTCAATGTCGTGCGCCTTTTCGTAATATTCTTTCGCGCTTTCCCTGCAAGAATTTATTTGTTTTTTTTTTTTTTTTTTATTAAATGTATACTAAACGATTTTAATCCAAAAAAAAAAAACAAAAAAAAAAAAATAAAGAAAGTGAATTTTTACCAATTTCTTAAATTGCTAAAATGATCGCCAATTTCCTTCCATGCTTGTTCCATTTGTTGATCTGAAATGCCCGGTCCAATTCGATATAATTGCACCGTTCGAAACCAATCGCATAATGTTTGACGTAATTCAATTGCTAAATCACGTCGATCAGCATCAATATATAATTTTTCTGCTTCATCAAAATTTCCAAAAAAAGCGGCCACTTCGGCTTTTTGCAATGCTTCACTTTGAAATTGTCGCAATCTTTTAATTAATTGAATACCTGGATAATTTGTACATCGAACAAATGCATTTTCTGCCGTTTCAAAATCAAGATTTTTTAATGAAGCTTCAGCTAATAAACGCCATAATCTTGGATGTGGATTATCTTCAATAAATTGTTTTGCTTCAATAATACCAACATGGGCTAATAATTCTTCAGTATCACGAAGTGATTTAACACGTAATTGAAGTAAATGTGAATTTTTATCAGGCGTTGCTGAACCACTAATTATTTCATCTAAAAGAATGCCAGTTATTTCCAAATCTTCAAAATTGCATATATAACCAGAGCATGAAATTGGTTCTTCTGGATCGGCACCACGAAATACATACATTCGTGTTTTTTCCATAATTGCCAATAATTGTGGATTATCTTTTGCCCAGCACATTGTCCATACATCTTTTCGTTCAATACGACCAATACGCATTGAACCAGCCGATAATTCACGACTATCAACCAAATCAATTGCTTGTAATAAACCAGTTGAATCAATTACAGCCGCTCGTGTTGAATTACTATTGATTGCCATTTTATATGGTTGATTTGTAAATGTATGACGATTACGAAGTGCAACATTTGGTACAGAATATTCATTTATTGTACCCGATTCACGACCAATTAATAAAATACATTCAGATATTGTGATACAACAAATTGGATCATGTGTGGGTTCATTATTTAATGGTGGTTCATATGTACTACCCTTGTCCAAATCATTTATCACTTCAACAATACCAGATGGTGTATCATCAATATGATATCTCTTATCTTTTCGTCCTTTTACATTGTGCAGCGTTGATGTTCCCTTTTGGTATAAATTTTCAAATTGAATTGATTGAATTCCATACAAAAGATGAAACAATAATAAAAACTTTCGTCTTTGTGTAAAGTTTTTTTTTTTTTTGATTTACAAAAACTTACTTTTGGTGTATGATATTGCCAAAGTAGAAAATGATTCTTCGATGCGACAACCACAAATTGCGAATTCATCGCAATAAATTCAATTGGTAAATCTATGTATTTCGCTAAATTGAGAAAATAAAATGAATAAAAATGATAAATTAATAAAATCTTATTTGTATTTGTATTCGTTTCTTTAGTGATAAAAATGGAAATCGAATTTTGTGCGATAATGAATTGCCTTGATTCACAATTCCACAAAAAAAAAAAAAAAAAAAAAAAAATGTACTTACAATCAACCGTAGTGCTTATCGAATTGCAAATCAATAATTGATATTTTTTCTCTTGAATGTTATTTTCAATTAAAATATTTGGATCTTTTGATGATATATTTGGACATTCAACGGCAATAACACAATGATCAGAACTGCAAAAAAAAAAAAAAAAAAAAAAAACATTGGACATTTCATAACATTAGTATTTTTCTCAAAAAAATTTCCCAAAGCAACAGCAAGTAAATATGTGTAGAAAATTTCTAACCTGGCGGCCATTGCAATTGGTTCATCGATATGTTTTTTATTTGTTTGATTTGATACAGTATCCCAAAATATTACCACATAATTTCCAGTTTTTGTTATATCAGCATTTAAATAGCAAACAGTTTTACCTAAGTGGGAAAGAACGAAAGTAAATAAAAATAAATATTGTAAATATCCTGTCAAAAACACAAGTAAATATTGTAAATATCCTGCAAAGTTTTACCAAAATAACACCACATATAATCGGGTCGAATATTGGCAAAATAAATGAATGAATCAACAGCCAATGCAATTCGAAGTGATCGTCCTTCCCATGCTAATGCTTGAATTTCATGACCAGGAATTTTTAACGTACGAAGATGCTATCAAAAAAATAAAAAAAAAAAAACCAAAAAAAAAAAATCAAAAAAAAAAACAAAAAATACATCAAAATGAAAAGTACGAATCAATTCCCAAATCTGTTCTAAATTTTTTATCGAATTTACTTACCACTCCGAATGGCGAATAAAAACTGACATTATTTGAATCCTTTTCACTCCCATACTGTTTCATTCCACAAACAGCCAGCACAGAGCCATCATGATTCCATTGACAATCCGTTGCTTGGAGCTTTGTGTCAACAATTATTGGTGCTAAAAAAAAAAAAAAAAAAAAAAAAAAAAAAAGCAAAATTCAAAAGAAAAAAACTCTTCAACTTTATTACGAAATGGAATTAAATGAATTACCATCATCGTTTTCACTTCGCATAATTTGAAATTTGCCCGTTTCATAACAAATAGCAAGTGATGGTCGATTTGGTGATTGTGATCGATAAAGCCATGACATTCCAACCACTGAAATACTTCTTGTCGGCCCAAGTGTTACGCATTGAATGTTCAATTTCATCTGTGATGATTGAATGAAAATCAAAATTTATAAATGCAAAAATATACTATATTATTGAAATTATTTTGATTAAAATACATACCACAAATGATCCTTGATTATCATATAAATGAACTTCACCATTTTTCATGCTAAATAATATTAATCGACCGTCTGGACTCCATTGAACACCGGTCAATGAAATATTTTTCAATTCTTTGCCCCAAATACGATTTCCATCAACCGAACCAACAATTATTGCACCATCTTCATATACAATGCATATCTGTTGACCATCAGCCGTCCAACTCATACCTAAGGGGGAAAGAACGAAAGTAAATAAAAATAAATATTGTAAATATCCTGCAAATATTGTAAATATTGTGAATATTGTGAATATTGTGAATATTTACATATAAATATACTAAATATCATAAATATGCTAAACATATGACTAAATATTGTTTAAATTTGAGATTGGTAGTTGAGATCATACTGCATTCTCCTGTGTCTGTAAAATTAAAAGAACTTACTATAGAATAGTACTCCTCACCATAATAGTGAGGTGGGTCCGTACGTCACTTCCTAAACAGATTAGAAAATAATATAAACGTAAACATATTATTGATATTCATATTCATATTCATATACTATTTTTGCAATATCAATATTATAAACAAAGAATCTTTATGTTTCTAATTCAAAATTCTATTTAGAGAAAAATATAACTTACCGGTTAAGGAACGACAACGGCTTTCCTTCGATTGCGTTAATTTGGGCGATTTACTTGAACTGCTGGACCATGAAGTTGTCTCCATTGGACAGCGCTCAAATTGAAATGGGGATCAATTGCTTGATGACGTAACATACATAATCCTTTATATATCATATTCCGTGCTGCATTGTGATCACGGTCCATGACAATACCATTCTTATGGATTCGCAATTCACGATTATAAATGCGTGTCTGTGGTCTTGGAATTGCACCCATTTTCTTGCGATTACTGTGATGTACTTTCATACGCCATTCATTTGGGATTGGTAGAATTTTATTTCGGGCCGTTGGGCAGTTGTTGCAAACTACAAAACTAACGACAGAATTTTTTTTTTTTTTAAATGTATTGTATATTGACAAAACTAAACTAAACTAAACAAAACAACATACCGATCCTTAATGTTGTATCTATCCAATCCTTTTCGACGTGCCACTTCTCGTGCTCTCTCCAACATGTTTCCACATCGGCTACAATACATCGATGTCCCACGTTCGTTGATGTTAATTTTTAAAACGTAACGGTCCATTGTTTTTGTGATTGCTGGCTTCGGCGACCGTAAATGTCCTTTAATCGGAGAATTGGCGGCAAGCTTGGCATTGCCAAGTGCATATACGATTGTTCGATTTTCCTTTACTGGAATCTCTTTTCTCAGACCAGTCATTTCACGACAAATTTCGTGTGCCGTTACTTGTGTGCAAACATATTTATCAAATGAAAGTCGTGCCACACGCCGTTTGTATTTAACCTGGCTTGCTTCTTTGAATATTCTCAACTTGTAGCCGATGTATGAAGCATAATCACGACTTTTCATCGATGGTGATTCCGGATATTGTTCACGGTTTTCACGAAGTATCCGACACTCGTTTTCAAATCGACCAGTAAAATTTTTCAACATTTTTTTTCTCTTGATCGTGCCAACACGATGATGCCATTGTTTTGATTTCAGAATATAGCTTGTTTCGGTTTTAGTGTTCATATCAAGCCGAACTGAGCTGACCATCTTTTTTTCTCCGGGATCGTTTCCAATGAAAATTTTGATTCCATTCGCATCGAATTTCGTTTGAATGTGAGCCGGAATCGAGTGAGCAGCGGTTGTACAGGTTGTGGAGGTAGTGACGTTTTGATTGTGCACATTAATTTTTCTAATCATTTTCAAACAGGCTGTTATACCATCTGTCGTAAAATAGTAATCAAACCTCTGACTAAGGCGATTTACTTTTCGCAAATTAACGAAACGATCCCAAAAACGATAATAATCATCATCCTCCCAGTTTTTTGAAATATCATTGTTGAGTCTTTCATTTCTTCGAAAAAGAAAATTCGTTATTTGGATGAATGCTCTTGTATCGAATTTAATATGGTGTCGCTTCTCGTGCGATTGTGGTATTACACGAAATGATTTCCATTGCGCTTCAGGATGTTCTGTATTGTGATTATAAATCCAGCGTTGCAAGTTCAACAATTCATAGACGTGAATGTAATAGCCATCCTCATAAGTGATATTTTTCAGCCAACCACGTGGTATCACATGCTCACCACGCCGACCAACACGCCGACCACGACGTCGACCACCACGTCGATGTCTGTCCCTGTTGTATTCATTGATTCTTGTATGCGAAATCAATGGTTTCAGGTGTTCAAAATATTGATCCAACAGTGCAGTATTCGGTATGCAAATCGAATCGTCAAATTTCAAATAATTCATGGTATTATTTATTGCATCGATATCGTCTGTTAACCGTCCGAAAAATTTCTTTTCAATGTGACGCGCTCCATGTTCTTTCACATTCTCATGCATATTTTTTTCATAATTTTGATACACAAATTTCATCGCTTGACTTGCGTTTTCGATTTTCGGCCTCACTTCGATGCCTTCAATCTTAAGATCATTAGCGAATTGTTGGTGTAATGGATAACGATGCATATCAACTGCCCGGCATTTTTTCTGCGCATACATGTATTTGCGTGCATCAAATTTATTTCCAAACTCTGCACGAATGTTGGCATCGTTTCCAGAATCGACTAAACGATTGAGTTGATCGTGGCAATACAATGATCCCAATCTTGTCATATCCGAAATTCTACAAACTTGATCATCAATAATTTTGATCAATCGCTGTTTTTGAGTTATTTGACCGTTATTGTTATTATTATGATTATGATACATAGCGGCACGTTTTCCACGATTATTTGCGACGAGTCCAGCATTCAATACATCTTTTATTTTGGCTTTATTGCGACTGCCGCCAACACGACCTTTGTCATTCTCATTGTCCCGAAGGAACTGATTCAATGTCATTTTTATCGTGAACAGCTCTGTGCATTCATTTGCAACTTCTCCTTGCCGTCGAATAACTCTCTGATGCACAAGCTCTGTTTCTGGTCGAGCCGATGTCGATGGCCGAGTAGCAACTGATGGCAATAATGGAATGTTGATTCGAGTCAGCTTTAGTGTTGGCTGCCAGTTTGCTTCTTTGTACTTGATGGATTGTTGGCGTTGATAATGATGGAATCGCCTGACATTGACGGCTTCGTTTGGCCGGTGGCACTTGAAAATCATCATCATCATCATCAAATCATTATCATCATCATCGCTTTGAATTCGTAATGTGCGTCGAGCTAAAGAAAAAAATACAGAATAAACAAAATGTATGAAAATATTGTTTGAATATAAGTTGATCACATTGAAAGAGAAGAGAAGAGAAGAGAAGAGAAGAGAAGAGAAAAAAATAAAATTCCAATCAATTTCACTTACGATGGCGTGAATAGATCTGCGAAGCAGGTGGCGATTGACTTTCGGGTGACGCTTGTGGTCTTACTGATGCTTGAGGTGGTGGTGTTTCTGGTACTGATGGTACTGATGGTTGTGTTGATGGCACTTGATAATCATTATCATCATCATCATCGTCGCTTTGAATTCTCAATGTACGTCGAGCTGAAGTGAAAAATACAGAATGAACAAAATTTATGAAAATATTGTTTGAATATAAGTTGATCACATTGAAAAGAGAAGAGAAGAGAAGAGAAAGAGAAGAGAAGAGAAAACAATAAAATTCCAATCAATTTCACTTACGATGGCGTGAATAGATCTGCGAAGCAGGTGGCGATTGACTTTCGGGTGACGCTTGTGGTCTTACTGATGATGCTTGAGGTGGTTGTGTTTCTGATACTGATGGATGCATGTCGATTCGAGTCAGCTTTAGTGTTGGCTGCCAGTTTGCCTCTTTGTACTTGATGGATTGCTTCGGCGTTGATAATGATGGAATTGGCTGACATTGATGCCTTTGTTTTGTTGATGGCACTTGAAAATCATAATCATCATCATCATCATTATCATCATCATCGCTTTGAATTCGTAATGTGCGTCGAGCTAAAGAAAAAAATACAGAATGAACAAAATTTATGAAAAAAAAAAAAAAAAAAAAAAAAAAATGAAAAAAATGACATTTCAATCAATTTCACTTACGATGGCGTGAATAGATCTGCGAAGCAGGTGGCGATTGACTTTCGGGTGACGCTTGGGGCATTGATTTGGTGTTAGATTTAGAATAAAAGAAAAAAAAAATTTTATTTTTTTATTTTTTTTTTTTTTTTTTATTATTTTATTAAAATGGTCTTACTGATGATGCTTGAGGTGGTTGTGTTTCTGGTACTGATGGTACTGGTTTTGTTGATGGCACTTGATAATCATTATCATCATCATCATCATCATCGCTTTGAATTCGTCAATGTACGTCGAGCTAAAGTAAAAAATACAGAATGAACAAAATTTATGAAAAAAAAAATGAAAAAAATGACATTTCAATCAATTTCACTTACGATGGCGTGAATAGATCTGCGAAGCAGGTGGCGATTGACTTGCGGGTGACGAATGGGGCATTGATTTGGTGTCTAGATTCTAGAATAAGAGAAAAAAAAATATTGTATTATATTTGCATTAAAATATTTCAAATGCAAAATGTCCATGGAACACGTTTGTTCGTGTCGAGCATCTAACGGTGCATCGCACAAAATATGTACAACAACAAATCAATCGATGTCACCGTTAGCCGGCAATTTCACAAGACAATGCAAAAAATGAATATGATAAAGAAAAAAATGCGATAAAATATGTACTTCACTCACTTCAATGCACCAAATGTCTTTTGGAAGTAAAAAGAAATATTTTATGAATTTCAAAAAAAAAAAAAAATGTTTCCTAAACCAAATTAATGCGTAATTAACTAGAGCGGTTTTTATCTACGTATTGTTCAGATGAAATTTCACAATCGAATGATGCACAAATGAAAAATGCGTTAGCATTGTCTCATAGTTATTCACTTGTTTGCCGAAACTGTAAATGCGTGTCTGTGTATTGGTTGTGAAATCTCAATACGATTTTGTATCATTGGTCAGCTGTTGAGCGTACTTCAGTGCATAAGAGATATGCATATTCTCTTTGTCTTTCTCTTACCATTACACAGTCTATCGTTTGTGTTGCAATGCAAACAATATTTTACAAACGGTACACTATGAAATGAAATGTGTAAATGATGTAAATGTAAAGGAAAGAAAAAATACTCACCAATGTTTAGAATATGCTGTGTTACTTTTCTTTTCTTTGCCCATGATTTTGATTGTGTTGACTGTGTCTCCATGTTGAATGTTGATCTCAGCTACCAAATCTCAATTTCAAGTAATACTTTTTTTTGCCATCAACAATATATTCACAAATGCTAACTTATTGATAAAAATCAATTGATTATTCACTAGATATTTCAAATATTTATGGATATGGTGTGTGTATTTTTAAATCTAGCAAATATTCCATAAATATTTAAATATCGCCTGAATATTCTGAATATCTACTAAATATATATATTCATAAAGGGTCCTCAGCCCCTAGCTCATACCTTTAACTGTTGATTTTTTACGATCATTTGTCATTTCTTCATACCATGTATCCTTTTTAATAAAAAAAAAAAAAAACGAAAAAAAAACTATTTTTCTTTGAATCTTCAAATAAAAGTGAATAAAAAACCAACTCACTTTGTACATCATCCAAACCTAGGGGGTATTAAAAGAACAAAAGAAAATTTAAATGAATATTTATCAAATATTATCTCAAAAAATATTTAAATATCGCGTGAATATTCCAAATATCTACTAAATGTGTGTATAATATATATGTATAAAAAAGGGATCATTTCACCCTAGATCCAAACCATAATGACACCATCACGATCAGAAGTTGTTAATTTTTGTTGAGCATCATTCCATGTAACAACTTGAATTGATTCTTTATGTCCTTCCAATGATTGATTCATGCACAAATTATTTTGTGGCACCGCTCCACCGGCATTACGATTTTGATTGTTATTCAATCCATTATTTGGTGGATCTAATTTTAAAACTTTTAATAAACCATCATCGGCTCCAACCGCTATATATCCTTGTGTTTTATTCCATGCTATGCAATTAATTCGCGTATTATTTGGAATAGCAATCTAAATAATTGATTGAAATCCAATTAGATTCACAAGTAGACATATTTTTTTTTTTTTTCATTTTCATTTTCATTTTAATTTTATTATTCGAAATACAAACCTTTTTACTCAAATACACAAACATGTTGATTTTTCAAAAGAAAAAAAAAAAAGAAAAAAAAAATGTCCTCACGTTTCATATACACTTGAAATGTGTGTTTTCTTTCTCTTCTCTGTCGATGGAAATTGAATATTTTACCATTTATCCATTGGTAACAAAACAATTGACAGGTGTATGTTAGTAACCGACCGATGCCAAACAAATCGTCGTTCAAAACATTACACAAATACATTGAAAACATCCGCACATGTTTTACAATCCAAGCATCAATTGAAGAAGGAAAACGAAAAACCATGGAAACCTGTAATACACACATACGCAGACATCCTATTGTTTTTTTTTCAAGCATTATTTGTGATGTGAATTAAAAATGGTCTGCGTTGACTAGCAGCAACAATAATATGACATACACATATATTGTGACTTTTTGATGATGTTCAACGCAACGTATAAATACGGTAAAATTATTTACAATATTTCATCAAAATTTTCCGGTTGCTTCATTGAACACATAGTTACTACAAGGTCATGATTAAGGTTATTCAATTTTTACTCTTGACTTTATTTCATGGTCAAGTTTACATCGAAGGATAAAAATCAATGGAAAATTAATTGATTCTTGAATGAATAAGTTTGTAAATATTATTTAAAGAAATTGTAAACAATGCAAGAAGTTTCACTTCAATAGATTTATTTATGAAAGAAAAAAGTGAAAAAAAAATTACAAATTTTCCAAAATTTAATCTAATTTTCAACCATTAATTGCATCCTGAACTGCATTACGAAGGAATGAAATAGTTTCTTGTTGATTTTCTGCCCGAATAACAGCTGTACCAGATACAATCATATTTGCACCCGCCTGGCAACGTTCCAAATAAATAAAAATATAAAAAAAAAAAAATTGGAAATGAATGGTGTTTATTTATTGAAAATGACAATCCCATGTAGTTATAATAACAAACCTTGGCACATTGATGAATTGTTTCGGGTGAAACACCACCATCCACTTCAATATCAAGCAATGGATAATTTTTACGTAGCCATTCAACTTTTGGCATTTGATTGGCCATAAATTTTTGACCGCCAAAACCCGGTTCAACAGTCATAATTAAAATCATATCAGCAAGTGGAATGTATTTTACAATGGTTTCGAGATCGGTGCCTGTCAATAAATTTTAAATATTTTTTTTTTTTATTTATTTTCTTTATGTTTTATCATCGAATTCCGAATAATTTTTCACAATTTGTAACATTTGCATTTTGAACAATTTGAATTTGAAAAATTGCTTTGAATATATCATATTTGAAATATGACAAATGAAATATGATATTTCGTACCTGGTTTAATTGCTAAGCCAACTTTCATGCCAGCCTCTTGAATTTTACGTGAAATATCTTCAACTTGATCTAATACCGGTTCAATATGAAATGTATATTGATCAACACCAGCATCAGCCATACTTTCAATCCATTGTTGTGGTTTTTGTACCATCATATGTGTTTCAAAAAATGCATCCTATGAAATGGAATTAAATTTTAATGCAAAATCAATTTATTATGCATTTAAATTTACCTTAATTTTTGATCGCAAACATTTAACAACTGGATGACCAAATGTAAGGTTAGGTACAAATGTACCATCCATAACATCTAAATGTAAATAATCGGCACCATTTTTTAGTAATTTCACAGATTCTTCATACAATTGCGATAAATCAGCATTTAAAATAGATGGTCCAATTTTAGCTTTTACACTCATATTTATAGAATTTTCTTTTTCACTTTTTTTTTTTGTTATCTCTTTTCAATGCAAATATGCTGAACAGTTTCAAGCGATGGAATGAATTAATTGAAATCAAATAGAATATATGGAAAAAACTGATAAGAAACCGTCAAAATATGCAAAAAAAAAAACAAAAAAACAAAATTCCAGTAAGAATATTGCAATTTAAATTACGCACATGTATGACATTCTAAAGCAATGCGTTGCCTTCCATCAATTTGACATTTATAAATAAATGCTAACAGTCATCAATAGTCGATCACAGTTAAACAATAACAACAAATTTAATACAATTATCATTTAGTAAAAAAAAAACAAAATTTCAAATTAAAAAAAATTTTCAATAAAAATTTCAATTCAATTTTGAATCATTGTGTTTAATTTTTGATTAAAAAAATGTTTCTAAAAAATAGAAAATTTCAATTTATCACATTTTTATTTATTATTTGTTTGGTTATTCTAACAAATGCATCAAAAAATGCTGATGATGATGAGAAACCGGCTTGGACAAAGAAAAAAATTACCGATTATTCGGATGCTGATATGGAACGATTGTTAGATCAATGGAATGTAAGAAAAATGTTAAAAACATATGCCAAATTATTGTTTGAAGTTTAAATGACATATTTATATATATCATTGATAATTTAGGAAGATGATGATGATGGTGATCCAGATGATGATGTACCAGAGCATTTAAGACCAGCACCACAAATCGATTTTTCACAAATGGATTCAAGTAATCCAGAAAATTTGCTGAAAGCATCGAAAAAAGGCCGAACCGTTATGACATTTGTTACAGTCTCAGGCAATCCAACACGTACTGAATCTGATGAAATTACTAAAGTATGGCAAACAAGCCTATGGAATGCTAATATTCAAGCTGAAAAGTAACTTAACAATTGATTTTGTTTTCATTCGTTTTTTCTTCTTCTTCTTCTTCTTTTTATTATTTTTTGTTTTATTTGCTCAACGAAAATTCGTCTTTTAAATTTACAGATATATGATTGATGATAATCGAGCCATATTTATGTTCAAAGATGGAAGTCAAGCATGGGAAGCAAAAGATTTTCTCATTCAACAGGAGCGATGTGAAAGTGTTTCAGTTGAAAATAAAGTTTATAATGGAAAAGGAAGTCCAAATTATGAAAAAGATGAACTTTAGAAAAATATTGTAAAAAGAAAAATAAAATGAACAAATATTTGCATTTAAATGAAAAAAAAAAAAAAACAATCTCAATTGAAATCTTTAAATTACGAAATAGCACAACAAACGTTATTTAAAAAAAAAAAATTGTAATGAGCAAAAAGTGTGAAAAATGAATAAAAATTAAAACTCATTCAATATTTGTTTGTATTCATTGAGAGAATCATTGATTCTTTTTTTTTTTTTTTTTTTTTTTATTCAATTGATGAATTGAGCTGTAGTGTGCCTATGAAATTACACGTATTGAATGTCATAAATAAAACGTATTAAAACGCAATAACAAGCATTCATTTAAACGCAGCGTTAATATTCATACTATTGAGCTATAGAATAAAAATACACGCTATATGTTTTCGAAAAGGAGATTAAAATAAATAATACTTGAAAATATAAGATTCAGAGAGTTTGACAGTCATAGACTGTGTGTACAATTTACACATAAGCGAACGAGGAAAAGAGACATAAACTAGGTGAAAATACATCAAAAGAGAGAAAAAAGAGAAAGAAGAGAAAAAAAAAAAAAAAAACAAAATTAAGAGTGTGTGTTAAGAAAATGCGTAAAGTATAAATGCAATTTGATTTGCAAAAATTCTTTATGTTTGTCACATTAATTGTGAGATATTGGCAGAGTGTGAGAGACGCATTTCAAGAAAGTTGAGATCTTTACCTTTTTTTTTCAGTTTTTGTGGAATATAATTTTTGCATTAATTAAAAAAAAATATTTCAAATGAAATGGAAATGTTGAAAGTGAAATTGACACCTGCTGGTAATAGGTTAAAAATGAAAAACCATTTGGTATTAAAATGATGTGTTTGCAAAAAAAATTTCGTGCAATATGTAATACGATTCAAATAAGAAAATATCAACAAAATTGGACAAAAATGTCAACGAAGAAAAAAACAAATTGAATTTTTTTCAAAAAAAAAAAAAAAAAAGAAAAAAGAAGAAAAACAAAATTGACCCTAATTGAATGTAATTCAAATTAAAATGAATACTGAGATTACACATGACATTATATTCACATAATCCCGTTACTTTATAAAAAAAAAAACAGTAGCTATAAGTTTCACTTTCTTCCAAATTACTTGCAAAAATTTGATTAGAAACTTTCGTTGTACTCCTGTTTTGTTATTGTTGTGAAAAACCATTGTGGCGCGGCGAATGTGTGCGTGCGTGTGTGTGTGTGTGTGTGTGTGTGTGTGTGTGTGTGTGCGTGTGTGTGTGTGAATATATACTTTCATTTTCAGTTGTAAAAAAACTTTGTCAAATAAATGTGGATGTTGATTTGTTTTCATCTGTCGAATTCCATCATCGTGTCCACACAATTTTCATTTTTCCAATTGGTGATTCGGTCGGCACAATTTAACGTTGATTTGTTGTAAATGAAATTTTTCATTTTGTCAAACTGATTGTATCGTTGGACAGAAGGAACGACACACCAAAAGAAAAAAAAAAAAAAAAAAAAAATAGAATGAGATTTCATTCTTTATATGTTCCGCTTCAGTGCCAAGCACAAGCATGTGTATTATAAATATGATGTCATCGTTATCATGGCTTTGACACACAACAAATGCTTTGCAAATTAATTTATTCCTTTTTAAACAAAACGACGAAATGGAGAAAATAAAAAAAAAATAAAATAAAATAAAATAACATCGTAGAAACAGAAAATGCCAAAAAAATCAAATTAATAATTTGACTGTAAAATTGTGTAGCATAAGGAAAAAGCCTCTTAACTCTATTAAGAGAAGAAGAGACAAAACAAAAAAAAAAGAACTTAATTAATGCGTAAATAAATTTAAGAACCTGTTTCATTTTGTATAGCGTTGAAAATTTTTTCTATGCATTTTGAATAAAGTTCTCTGATTATGTTTTTTGTTTTTTTTTTTTTGTTTTTGGTTCTTCTCATTTCTCTTTGTGTAACAGTGAAAATCAGTTTTGTTTTTGAAGAATTTTAAAATTGATGAGAAGAAAAATAAGAAGAAAAAGAAGAAGAAGGAAGAAAAAAAAGAAGAACAAATTTGGATATTTGAAAAGAACACCAGTTGAACGAATACCCAGTGCGATTTATTGTGCACAAAAATGGTTTTCGAAAGCATTGTTACCGATTTAATGAATCGCTTTTTAGGTGATTTCATTGAAAATTTGGATCATAAACAGCTCAATATTGGCATATGGGGTGGTAAGTAATTTTGTACATCAATTTTTAATATGTTTAAATTGTAATTTTATTTGTTGTTTTTTCTAACTGACAAAATTTACAACCGACTTACCATTTGTCAAAATGTCATTCACATTTTTGCAATTTATTGATTTTTCCAAAGTGGAAAAAATCATATGGAATGGTTTTTCTATCATTGAAAGTTTCCGTATTGAATGTTTTGATTGGAAATGTTTGTGATGTAATTTTTTTGTTTCTTTAGTAGAATAGCATCAGCAATGAATGAACATGAACAATATTGTTCATTGAATTCTCTTAAAATGAGACATCAATAGACTGATTGATTGTAATAGGAGAAATTGAATTATGTTTACATCATGACCTGCCCTAATGTAGCCTCTTTTTCTCATATTTCAATCAACTCGTGTATTTGAATTTCAACATTTCTTCGATAAATTTCAAAAAATATTCCATTTTGTTTTAGATTAAACATTTTTTTCTATTTTCAATCCATTCAAAATTTCACAATGAAATTAAATTAATGGAAATATTTATAAAATATACTATATTTCGTTAAATATTATTGAACTATAGGCTTGGCTATAAGTGTTTGGATTTTAATTTGTAAACAAACGAAGCTATATTCGTGTTAAGATGATTGAAAATTTTACCAGAATAGATAGAAAGAAAATACATGTCAAATAATAATTTACAGCGATAATATAAATACGAACAAAAATATACTCACACAAATGATATTATTTAACGAATTAAATAAACAATGAATCATACTAATTTGATAAATTCCAAAATATATTACTCATTGTCAGTACAATTGTTACATATATTATTTAATTTCAAGTACATCAATCTTGGCAAAATGCCAAATTAGATAAATTAACTTGGTTATTTACAATCAATGATGTGATATCTCTAAGTATGGACTGGGTGCGCCGTTTTGGGTGCGTATGATCATTGGGAATAAATACTTTTCAATCATTTATATAGCATATATGTTTTCTATTCATGTTGCTTTTTTATAAATGATTATAGTTTGACCCTGACCCTAAATCACATACCGTGCACATCATTATTGTTGATAAATTTTTTTTGGCAAATTTATTGTCATCGACATTTTGTCGGTAAATTTTTATTAGTTTAAAGATTAAATATGCAAAATTGAATATTATTATTAATTGAATGTGTGTATCAATTACCCTAAAATGCTTGATTCATTTGGATACATAAAAAACTTGAAGCTATATCATATTGTGACTTTCAATTAAGCATGATAACATTGCATTGTTTTTCATATAATCCGTATTCATTGCACATTATGAGTCAAAAAGACTGATAATGAAATAAATTTATAACAAAAAACCTTACAATACATTCTCTGGCAAATAACAACAAGATGGCAAATTTCACTGTGTTCTTCATTTTTTTTTTTTTTTTTTTTCAACGTGGCAACGCCTTAAAATGACGTGAGCCTATTAAAACTGTCGATTTGTTTTCTTTCTTTTTTCTCTTATGTTTTTTTTTTTTTTTAATATCTATGCAAATTTCTCGCAGTTAAATTTTATTTTTGAATTTTCTATGTAGTTTTGCGCGCGCATTGCTATGACCTAAACCTATGACAAAATCAAATTTAAAACATTTTGTCGACAAAAATTATTTCAGAAACATTGTAGTTTTTTCCCCCAATGCATTTATAAAATAAAACAGAATGAAATGACGCACATATTTGTTTTATGTGTAACACAACAACTTGATATGGCTCGAAGTTTTAATAGAAAATTTTATAACGGCACCGATTGCATTTTTAATGGTTTTGCTACATATTGCACGGTATAGTGCAAATTAATTTACGATAACATGAAATGATAAAAAAAAAAAACAAACAACAATTTCACAAATATGTATATTGACATATTTAACTAGAATGTGAATTCTCGTGATTTCACTTCTTTTAACGGAAATTTATTGTTATTGATAATAGTTTGCAGTGATAACACAATGTCTTTATGTTCCATTGTTTTTGGTTTTTTTCTTTTTTGTTTTTTTTTTTCTTTTTTTTGATCAATATTTTTCAGACATAAAACTGTTTCTTTTTTTTTTTTGAAAATGAAAAGAGAAAAACTGATTTCCACTGAATGTCATTCTCTATTGATTTTGATCGATTTCGAAATAGTATTCATTTTTCATTGATTTGAACGCTAAAATGTTTGAAGCCAAAATGTATTCATGTCTGCAATGAAACGAAAAGTAATCCGGCTTAGCGAATTGTTTTCGTATTTTTATGAAATCACTTTGCAAAAAAAAAAAAAAAAAAAAATTGAATGACACGTTTTTGTTCCATTGGGAATAATGTTGCACGAATGAAAATGAAAAAAAAAAATCTAAGAAATGATAACAATGTCCATGTTTTTATTTTATTATATATTGAAATGAGTAATTTATATACATTTTATTAAAGATAGAAATGGAGCCATCAGTGTAATTAATTTATTAGTTCATATTGATGAATGAACAATCAACCGTCTCTTTTCTAGTAATACAAATTCAGACACTTTTATTTTGATTAAGTGACACTAACTAATACATTTTTGCAATGTTATATATTCCAAATACTTATAGATTGTTCAATGTTTATATGTCAAAATATCAGATAATTATTTATAATGGTTATTGTCGCTCCATTGTCCGCTCCGAAAAATTACGCTTTTTTTTTTTTTTTTTTTTTTCTTTTATTCGTTGTTTATTAATATAATTCGTTCGCATATGCTTATTTTCAATTACAAACTAAATTGCTTTTATTAATTTTGTTTCAAGTTTATTCTTAATTATAAAATCATTTTAACAATATAAATAAAATTTTGTTTTGTTTAAATTCTTAATGAACTCAAAAGATTTTTGTGACAAAACCAATGAAATCAGAAATAAAAAAAAATAGAGATATATTGAAATGGCAAGAGAAAATTAAAAATCAAAGATGAACAATATGATATTTATGATCGATATATACATCGATAGATGTAAAAATTTTATAGTCTGTTAGACTATGTCTGTTAGACATAAACATAATTTTTGAAATAAAAAAAAAAAGAAAAAAATATCAATTTAAATTTTCAAATAAAATTTCCAGATATTATTAAACAATTTCTTCGCGATCGTTTAGCAATTCAATAGTTTCATGTGAAAATCGTCGTTCTTTTGAAGGTTTTATTATAACATTGGTTGTATTTAAAACTGGACTTAATGTATATAAATATATAGCAAGCGATACAACACCAATTGATAAAATTGTATTTAAATGAATTGGAATATTAAATAATAAATAGCATAAAATTGCTGTAAATAATAATTCCAATGCACTGGCAAATGTTTTTAAAATTGAATTTAAATAACGTAAAAAGAAACTGGTAACAATACCAATTGCTGCATTATTTAAAATAATAATAATTACATTAAATGTAAAAACGGCATTTAAATTAATTATATTAAATGCATCCATTGAATTTCCCTGTAATATTAATAATAAAATGTTGCATATTATCGAACCAATGTACATAAATACATTTTGTACATAAATATTAACGCGTGCACCATCATTTTTTAATAAATATTCATTATAAACGCCAGCCAAACATGAGCATATTAATTGAATAAAAATATAAACGGCATCTATGCTGAGATCAAAACCATTTGTATTTTTTGTTGAAATGGCATTTTTAGAATTTGTCAAATCAGTTTGTGCTGTTGTCAAGGCTAATGCATTTGTATTGTTCGCGGTGTTGAAGAAATTGTTAAAATTAATTTGTTTAATCATGCATCCCAATGTTAATAATAACAATGAAAACCATTGGCGTCGTGTTAAGATTTTGTGAAAAATCACCTAAAAAATACATACAATTTCTGATTAAAATCAATTCATTAATCATTTAATGTTGTTGTTTTTTTTTGTTTTCTCTCATTCTCACCTGAAACAAAACTCCCGTTATAACAACACGAAATTGAAGTAATAAATAATATGTGGTTGGATCAAACGTTGATAAATTTTTAAATGTTAAATTATTGTAGATACAATATAAAAATGATGGTATAAAATATAGCAATAGCAAATGTTTGTTATCAATGGTTTCCTTAATTAACAAAGTCGCCGGATTGCTGAAATAAAAATAGAGAAAAAAAAAAAACATATTTGATAGAAAGAATGAAATCAACAAAATTCATTATCATTCCGGATGTAATCTACATGTGTTATGAATGATTTTGCCCCATACAAAAATTAATCATTCGTCGTATTAAAAAGGATTTTATAAGCTAACCTTTTGCAATATAGCGTAGCCGATGCTATCAATTTCACAAATTCGGTTATTAAAACTACGCAAATTGTGTTATAATTATAATTATTGGAATCATCTTGTGAGGCAGTTACTAAAATGCCTAAAATAAATCAATATATAAAATTACATATGAATGAATGACATTTGATTTAAAGAAATTACCAAGAAAAAATGGAAAAAGAAGGAAAAAGAAGGAAAAAAAGGGGAAACAAATTAAAGATTACACAATACAGGCACAATGATATTGACTGATTGTTTTCATACCTTGGCTAATGAATAAACTCATATAGCCGATGAAAATGCATAATGTTAATTTTGTTGGAAAAACTTCTGACCATATAATGCCCATTTTTGTTTTTTCTTTTTTTTATGAAGTTGATTATTGTTTCAACTAATGACAAAATTTTTTCTGATTTAATAGCATTCTTGTCTATTCTATTTCATAGATTAGTCTACAATTGATTTTATCCCATTTAACTCCATTGAAAAACACGAGTTTAACAGAATTTTCGTTTTTATCACATTTATAACAAACACTTTGCGTTTACAGCGAGTTTTTTTTTTCTTCTCTCCCTTCTTTTGATATTTCTCTGGTTAATTTGACAGGCTTTTTTTTATTTCATAGAAATGTTTTAGTGTCTCTTGTATGAATGATAGATATACACTCTTCATGTCTGTATGTAATATAAAATGGATTGACGTTTGTTGTGACATTTAAATATGGTGTGTCCCTATTAGAAAAAAAAAACACACACATTCCAATTCAAAATTCAAAATGAATCTAATTTTACCGTTAATTTCTAAGAAATTTTGGACAAATTCAAATATATTCTATTTTTAGATTTTTATGAAATTATTTTTGTTTTTCAAAACAATTTATGAATATTTATGACATTTTGACCAAAAAAAAAAGAAAAAAAAAAATTCATTAATTTTCTTTTTCATTTTCCTACCCTAGGTGATGTTGTGCTAAAAAATCTCCAACTAAAACAAAGCGCTTTAAAAGAATTAGATTTACCCGTTCAATTAATATACGGTCAACTGGGTAAATTAGTATTGAAAATTCCATGGAAAAATTTATACAGTCTTCCAGTTGAAGCAGATGTTGAAGATTTATATTTATTGGTTGCACCAAATCAAGCTGTTAATTATGATGCTGATAAGCAAAAAAAAATTGAATTGGATACAAAAAAAGGTGAATTAGCCAAATTGGATGAAGCAAGAAAACGTGAATTGGAAAAAGATAAACCAAAAGCCGATAAAACATTTACCGAAAAACTAGTCGCACAAATTATTAACAATGTACAAATACGCATTCGAAATGTGCATATTCGTTATGAAGATCGATCAACATCAACAATACCATTTGCACTTGGTATTACATTGGGCGGTCTTGAGGTAAATTACATTCATTTTTTTCCTCTTTTCTCTTTCTTTCTTTCTCTCTTTCTCTCTTTCTCTCTTTCTCTCTCTCTCTCTCTCTCTCTCTCTCTCTCTCTCTCTCTCTCTCTCTCTCTTTCTCTTTCTCTCTCTCTCTCTCTCTCTCTCTCTCTCTCTCTTTCTCTCTTTCTCTCTTTCTCTCTCTCTCGCTCTCTCTCTCTTTCTCTTTCTCTTTCTCTCTCTCTCTCTCTCTCTCTTTCTCTCTTTCTCTCTTTCTCTCTCCCTCGCTCTCTCTCTCTTTCTCTTTCTCTCTCTTTCTCTCTTTCTCTCTTTCTCTCTCTCTTTCTCTTTCTCTCTCTTTCTCTCTTTCTCTTTCTCTCTCTCTCTCTCTCTCTCTCTCTCTCTCTCTTTATCTCTCTTTATCTCTCTTTTAACTAAATAAACAATGAATCGAACATCGTAATTTAACCATTTTCCAATTGAATTAAACAAAAAAAATTGTTTTCTTCAGGTACACACCACAGATGCTGATTGGAATAAAGCATTTTTATCAGAAGCATTAAGCAAAGTGTTTAAAGTGGCTAAACTTGATGGTTTAGCCGTCTATATGAATTGTAATACACCATTATTTCAAACTAAATCAACCAGTGAATTTACGCAATTATTTATGGACACAATTGCTACCAGTGAATCAAGGCCTGAAAATTTTACATATGGTTTGTATTTAAATAATAATAAATTGATTGTCACTTATTTCATTGGAATTTTTAAAAATATTATCGTTAATGTTTTGTGTTTGAAAATAGTTCTTGGCCCAATAACATCCGTTGCAAAATTAAAATTAAACATGAATCCCGAATTGGATTCACCGCCATTTGTAGTACCCAAAGTTGATTTATATTTGGAAATGGAAAAATTGGCCGTTGGCATTACACGTGCACAATATCAGGTATTTTCGAATATTGAAATTCAGGAATGAATGAAATGTAAAGAAGTTTTTTTTTTTTTTCAACAAATTGTTTGATTTATTGTAGCGACTTATTGAGCTGGCTGATGGAATGGGAGCAATGACAAGGGGTGTTCCATATAGAAAATTTCGACCATTCAACACACGTAAGAATTTTATTGTATAGCAATCATTCATTTCACTTTTTTTTTGAATGAGAATTTTTTTTTTTCTTAAAAAACACGACTGATCTCCAATGATGAAAAAAAAAAACTGTCAAAACATTTTCTTTATAGCATACAAAGGAAATGCCAAACTTTGGTGGAAATTTGCTTATAATTGTGTAATGGAAACCGAAATAAAACGACGTAAACGTGATTGGTCATGGGATAATATGAAATATCATATTGATATGTGTCGATCATATGCAGATGCATATCGAATAAAATTAACAAACACCGCAAAAAAACTTCCAAACGATGTACAACAATGTTTAGATCGTAGTGAAGAATATTTAGATTTATTCAATTTAATATTGATACGGAAGCGTGTAAATTTTGAAGTTGAACAATCTGGTGTATTAGAAAAACCACAAATTCAATCAACCGGTTGGTTAAGTAGTTGGTGGGGTGGCGGAAAATCTGAAGAAAAAGCTGATAAAGATAAAGATATTTGTAAGTTTTCAATTTCTAATGTTTTGCAATTTAAATTTCGTCTCTTTTTTTTTTTTTGCATTTAAAGTTTATTCGAATTTATTTTTTTTTTTCAAAATAGTGAATCAATTCAAAACGGCCATGACACCTGAAGAAAAAGCAAAACTGTATGAAGCAATTGGTTATCGTGAAGGTGTTGTTGATTTACAATTACCTGAAGAATATGTGGCCATAACAATGCATTTTAATTTAAAAATGTTAGAAGTATGTGTTCGCAATGAAATTATTAAACCATCAGATCTTGAAATGTCATTGTTAACGATATTATCACTTCAAGTATCGGGTGTTTCATGCGAAATTGATCAGCGACCAGCTTCATCTGGACTAAAGTAAAAATAACATTTTTCTTTTTGTTTGCTATTTTATCAAAAAAACACAATCATTAAAAATTCCACTTCATCTTTTTCTCAAGGGTTGATTTAAAAATGAAAGAATTCACCGTGTTTGGATACAAGCAAGCTGATTTTATGCCAATTATGGTAAAATCAATTTTAGAATCAACAACCGATAGTTCATTATTGGATATTAAATTTGAAATGAATCCATTGGATAAAGAATGCGATCAACGTGTTGATGTTTATGCATGTCCATTACAAATTGTTTATGATGCCGAAACAATTATACAATTGTTACAAGTATTTAAAATGCCTTCAAATGCAAATTTAACTGAGTAAGTCAATCAAACGACAAACATACATTCGAATTGAAAAATTATTTTTAATAAAAATAATTTTAAAGGTTAACAGATGCAGCAGCTGATAAATTATCAAATTTCAAAGAACGATCAGCAACTGGAATACAATATGTAATTGAAAAACATACACGTTTGGAAGTTAACGTATCTGTTCAGCCAAATTATGTTATTGTTCCATATGGTGGAAAATATATTGAGTAAGTTATTGACTTTTTAGTCAATTAAAAGTTTAAGAACTCAACACCACTTTTATTCATTTTCATAGAATAAGTGAAAAAAAAATAAAATAATTTTCATTGATTTGTTTGTATTTTTTTCTTTTTTTTGAATATAGAAATAAGGTTCCGGTAATGATTATCAGTTTGGGTAGTATACTGTTAAAAACCGAACCACGACGAAATGATACAAGAGATGTGGCAGCTATGCATGTTGCTGGCGCAACATCTGAAGATATTTTAAAAGAAATGATGGACCAAGCATATGATAAATTCAATTTAAACATTGATAACATTCAGGTAAATATCTAAAATTGAATTGAATTTTTTCTTTTTTCGTTCTTCTTTCTAATTGAAATTGATTTTTTTTTTTTTTTTTTTTTGGAAATTGATTTCGGTACATTCATCTTATCAATTAAATCATTTCATTCAATTTCAAATAGATTTTATTAGCAAAATCATCAGATCATTGGCAAGATGCCTTAACTCAGGGAAAAATATCACGACTTCATTTATTAGAGCCAACATCACTATATGTAAAAGCGGCATTATGTGTCGTTGATGATGATCCACGATTGCCAAAAACTCGATTACATGCAAAAATTCCAAGCATTGGTGTTTCGGTAACAGAACAAAAAGTTCTTGATGCTTTGTCATTGGTAACAAGTATTCCATTGCCAGAAAGTGATACGGCACCAATGGCTTTGAATAAGGTAAGGCAAAAAAACAAAAAAACAAAAAAAACAAAAAAACAAAAATAAAATAAATGAATAAACTACGAAAGAATACATGTATTGAATTTTATCAAATTTATAGGAGAGCTTATTAGTGGCATCGAGTATGTCACTGAAACGATATTTAGACGAACGGCAATCGAAACCAAAAATTTTGGAAAATAAACAACGTGATATTTCCGATGAAGAAATAACACAATATACTGATTTGGAATTCGGTTTTGAGCTAAATGGTTTGGATTGAATTTTTTAGTTTTTTTTTTTTTTTTTTTTTTCATTCATCAATAGTTTTCTGACAGAGAAAATATTCTTCATTTTCAGAGATTTCAATAAAAATATTCAAAGACACCGAACAATTGTTAACACCAAGATCACCAGGATCTGGTGATGAAACATCAACCGAAGATTATGCATCAGCTACCGGAACAATTTCAACTCATGGATCAGTATCCGAGCTTGAATCGATTGGTTTACCAAAACAACTTGCACTTACAGTCAAACAATTGGAAATGGCAATTACTCAACGAACATATGATTTAAAAGTTTCAATGAAGTGAGTTACAAATTATAAATCAAATTATTTTTTTTTTTTTTTTTTTTTATAAACATTTTCAATTTTTTATTTGCACATTTTTAATAAAAATTTATCCAATTTTTCAAAAGACTTGGCGCTATTTCAATGGCACAATATCATCATCCAATTGCAACGCCAAATGAGCAAAAGAAAATAACAATGATTGAAACACCATTGTATGCTGAAACAAATGATTATCTTTTATCATTATTTTATACAAATGCAAATAAAGATTCGCCTGAATTTACAACAAAATATAAATCAACGGAACAATTGGTGGAAATTAATTTTACAATTTTAATTTTACGATTACATCAAGAGGGACTTACTGAAATTTTACAATTTGCCAATAATTTCCAAACAAAAATGGAAGCAATTTTAGAAAAAAATCAAGGCTATCATATGGCATCAGCTGGTTTACCATTAGAAACAATTGCTGAAGTTGACGAAAATGCTGAAAATATTGATGATGATAAAATTGAACAAAAAGTGGCAAAAAAATCAACAAAAAAATTATCACAAATTGTTGATAGCATTAAAGTAAAAGTGGTGGCTAAAATGGAACAAGTTGCCATTGAAATTGAAAATGAAAAACGACCAATTACAAATTTAAAAATTGAAAATATGTATGCTGGTGTTATTATGAAAACATCATATACTGAACTTACATTGAAACTTCAAGATATTATTGTGAAAGATTTGAATAGCGAAACGATTCATTCAACGGTTAGTTTATTTTTTTTTTTTTTTTTTTCAAAAGGTGAAAATGCTTATTTTTTATATTCTCTTCAATAGATCCTAACGGTAGTTGGCGGTGATGCATTGTCATGTCAAATTGTTTTATTCAATTTAGAGGAAACATCTGTGTATAATAGCGATGACATGAAGATTGATGTTTCAATGGGATGTGTAAAAATTGTATTTTTAAATTGGTTCGTCAATTCAGTTTTGGTAAGTTTAGCTTTTTTTTTGTTCACTTTTAACATCAATTTTTGCTCGTTTTTCAAATTTATTTCATCTAATTGAATGAGAATATTGACAACAAACTTAAAAAAAAAAAAAAAAAAAAAAAATCTTTTTTTGGCATGTAGAATTTTTTGGATAATTTCCAAGCGGCACAACAAGCTATTGCCGATGCTAGTGCAGCTGCAGCTGAAACTGCCAAACAAAATATGGTCGAAGCATATTCAAATGCCAAGCGTATGGCATTGAATGTTAGCATCAAGGCTCCAATTATTATTGTACCTGTTGATTCACAATCGCTTCATGCAATATCCATTGATTTGGGTTATTTATGCATCACAAATCGTTGTTCAAATATACCTAATTCGGCTGTGGTAAGTACTAAAATGCTATTAATAAAGTTAATTTTACACTCTCAATTCATGTTTAATTCAAAACAATAAAAAACAAAAAAAAAAAAAACTTGAAAATCGTCTATCCATTTAGAATGATCGAAGTCCGGCCATTTTGGATGAAATGAAATTGGAATTGAAAGATATGCAAATTTCCAAAGTTGAAATTATTCAGGATGCTGACACTGGCGATGGTTTAAATCATGGCGATAACATTTTAAATCCAACATCATTTGCGTTAATTATAAAACGAAACCTTTCATCCGGATGGTATAAGAAAATATTTTTTTACTTGAAATGTCTAGTGAATATTCAATTCAATTCAATTCATTTATTCCCCATAGGTACAAAGAAATTCCAGAGCTTGATATTTCGGGTCGTTTGAAGAGTATTGTTGTTAGTATAATTTGAAAATGAATTTGAAAAAAAAAAAAAAAAAAAAAAACCAACAAGATAAAAAGTTAAAAATATTAAAATGCATGAAATTTCCCCAAAAAATAGATGAACCTATTAAGTACAGATTATCAATTGCTAATGTCGATCCTGTCCAAAAATATGACCGAAGGAGCAAATGAAAGAGTTTTTGTTAAAAAACCAGAAATAGGTATATTTATTGCTTACATTTTTTACAGCTTTTCGGTTTTCTTTTGGCTAATTATTATGGTTTTATGACACACATTATAAGAAGCATAAAACGATGACAGAGTTTAAATATTCAAGAAATCTCATACGATAGGCTCACGCGCTCTCACCCGCTTTCACCCGCTCTTGCCCGCTTTCATCCGCTTTCACTCGCTCTTGTTCGCTCTCACCCGATCGCTATACATTACATCTAATGTAGAGAAACTGGGTGACCAACCGGTCTGCTATGTATACTGTGTGCACACGAGCTCTGTGTATATACATAGTATACCGGGTGGTCACCCGGTTGCTCTACATTAGATGAAATGTATAGCGATCGGGTGAGAGCGAGCAAGAGCGGGCAAGAGCGGGCAAGAGCGTATGAGTGCGGGTGAGCCCATCGCGTGAGATGTATTATGAAGCACCAAGCTTTTACTGGAATCTTTCATCGTTTTATTCTTGAGTTTTGTTTTTTTTTTTAAACTTAACACCATATGAAAATGTTTGATACCTTTCTAACTTATTTAAGCTTTTTGTTTTTTGCGACACCTTTGCTTTGAATTATATTTTTAATTATTTTTTCATCATCCCAATCTAAATCATGCTTGGTCACTCGTATTGTTCTTATGCAAAACAAATAACCCACATCCAAATAACCAAAAACTCATTTGGAACATAAACGAAAAAAAAAAAAAAAAATTCAAATCAAATAGTAACAACGCCAACGAGTATCGCTGCTCAAGTTCATTTTACCGAATCTGATGAAATTAGCGTACTCACAACTGGTAAAGGTTAGTTTAATTTATATTTAAATGAAGTAAAACAAAAATTATACTAAAAATAATTCTACTGGTTTGTACTGTATTTTTTTTTAGTTTGATATGGCATTTTGATTTTGCTTTGGTGAAAAAAAAAAAATCTATTGTTTGATATTTACAAAAATGGTTTTCATATTAGCTACCAAATTGTTCCACTACCAAAAAGTTCATAAAGTGTGTTTTTTTCCAAAAAAAAAAAAAAAATTAGAATCTCGGTCATCGAAACGTGTCACAACGAAGAGTACAAAATCAGTTAAACCAAAAGTAAGCGATGTTCAAACATCAGTTAGCGATGAAAAATCGATGGCAAAGAAGAAAATCGACACATTTTTACAATTTACCTTCCAAATGGATTCCATTATTTTGAATTTATTCACAGGTAGGCATTTAAATGTGGTGAAAAATTGCAAAATTATCCTAGATTTTTGGTTTTTTTTTTTCATTTTTACATAATTCAATTCCACTTTCCATTCATTTTTTTCCATTTTACATTTTTGCCTTTTTTTATTATTTGATTTAGCTCCTGGCCAAGGTCTTGCATCTTGCGGTATTCATTTCTTATCATTGAAAGGATGCAAATTGGTTGATGAATCATTGAGCGCATCTATTGTTCTATGTGACGTTCAACTTGATGATATTCGTCCTGATCGCCAAAAGTTCATAACAAAGTATGTTTTCATTTTCACAAAATTTTCAATGCCAAATGATGCATGAATTGAAATCATACGTTTGCAAGCAAAAAAAAAAAAAAATAATAATGCGATTCAATAATATTGTATAGATTCATGAAGAAAAAGGAAATTGAAGCACCTTTAAACAGTAGCACAACAACAGCAATAATTCCATCACAATCATCAAATTCAATGGTTGATATTGTTGTTCGAATGAAACAAGATGATACATTTGCCAATCTCAAAGTGTCAAGTTTCGATTTGATTCTTTCATTGGAATTTTTATTAAAAATTGCACAATTTGTTACGGTTCCCGATGAAGATAAAAAACCAGTTGCAACATCATTGGCAAATACAACAAATACTGCTGCTAAACGTAAAATTATTAATCATTTTTTTTTCCGTTAATTTCTTTTCATTCAATCGGTTATCATTTATTGTGTTTACAGCGACGGAAGTATTGCCAGCAGTTGAAACTGATCCAAATAAAAAGATAACCATTTTAATAAATGTTGAGCAGCCAGATATTATTCTTGTTGAAGCAATGGATGACATAAATTGTTTGGCATTGATATTGAATGTAAGTTGCTTGTCTTACACATGAACGATTTTATGGAATGTGGTTGATGAATGGTTTTTTTTTTTTTGTTTTTTTGTTTTTTTTCTGTGTTTTTTCTTTTTGTTTTATTCTCTGTAGACTCAAATGGCACTGAGAGTTCGAATGCAAGGTGATAAGCAAGTGATCGAAGGTGAGATTGCTGATTTGAAATTCTATCTATGCGAATTTAATCCGGCCAGACGAAATGCAACCAAACACTTTATTATTCAACCATGTACAATAAGTTTGCATGGAAATACACCTGAAGCAAATGGCATGAATATTAGTCTATCAACAAGCGATATACGGATTAATGTTTCACCAGGTAATTATCAAGTTTTTGGGTCAAAGTTAAGAAAATTGCATAAGGTTGAGTTCAATGTGTTTTTTTTTTCGTTTTTTTTTTTTTTTTTTTTTTTTTTTTGCATTAGCAATCATTGAAATTATCAGCAAAGCGATGTCAACAGTTACAACAACTGAAAATAAAAATGAAAGCATTGTTGAAGAGTTACCCGATTATTCAGAATTATGGCAAATTGAAAAGTATAAAGATGATGATTTTTGGTTTATGAAAGTTGAAGAAGCACAAGATACACTTGTTACCGAATATTTTCAACCAATTACTGAACGAAAACCGGAAGTATGTATCGTTGAAGTGCCATCAATTGTTATTGTAATTGAAACTGGTTTTGGTTATTATACATATCCAATGTTGGTAATTGAAACGAAAATGAATGCCGAAATTCGACACTGGAGCTCTGACGTAAGTGATCGATTTTGTATCTTTATTTCTATAAATTGCGAACTAAGAAAAATAAAACACACACACATTTTTGTTTTTTTTTTTTTTTTTTTTTTTCTTCAATAGATTTCAATTGAAAGTTCATTATCATTGGGAATGGCATTTTATAATAGTGCACTTGCCGTTTGGGAACCATTAATTGAACCAAATGAACGGGAAAAATCAAATGGTTTAACTGAATATCATCCATGGGAATTGGGTTTCAATTTGAAAATTGAGAAACCAGCCGAAAACTCACCAACCGACAGTGAACCAAAAACAAAGATTCAAATTTCATCATGTGATACACTTGAAATATCTGTTACAAAAACTGGCTTAGATGTATTACAAGATTTAGGACAAGCATTTTCCGATGCAATTAAACCACAAGGATTAAATAAACCAGATGTTATTGCACCATATATTGTTGAAAATGATACGGGCTTTGATATTGTTATGAATTTAAAAAAAGGCTCATTAAATTTACATTCATCACATTTACCAAATCCAGATGGTTCAACAAATCATTCATTAGTTGTATTTAATACAACATCAACGGAATTAGATCCAAATGAAATAACCACATGTAAAATATCACCTGGTGGTCGGGCATATTTACAACCAAAACGTGAACATTCACTTGCAAAAATTACGGCATTTCTTACAAAAGAAGAAAGCAATTTACAAGAAACATTATTGCATGTACAAATTGGTGATATAAATAAAGAAATTATTTTACCCGTACATAAAGCCGATCGACGCTATTTCCCATTATATCGTGATACACATCAAGAACCATGGGGTATTATTTCACATGTTCACAATGAATATGGAAGCACAATTATTACAATTCATGGTGTATTAAAGGTAAAATTCAAATTTTGACATTTAAAAATTCAAAAATTCAAAATTTAGAGTTTGAAATTCAAAAATTCAAAATTTAAAGTTTGAAATTCAAAAATTCAAAATTTAAAATCTAAATTTAATATGATTGACCCTTCTCGACCCTTTCTATTTTTCCCCCCTCCACATAGGTTAAAAATCATTTTACAACACCTGTTAATATATTCCGTAAACGAAATGGAGCCTTAATTGAAATTGGACAGGTTGAACCTGATTCTGTATTTAATGTACCATTGCATACATTATATGCAACACATAAAGAGCTATTTTTCTCAATTGCTAATTATAAAACATCTGTTCAGGGTTTTAATTGGAAAGAAAATCCAAGCGATTTTAAATATATGAAATATTTACAATGTGATCCAATTCATACATTTGAACCATTTTATATAACAGCAATTCGTGAACGTGAAGAAGTTTATCATGAAGTTACATCAAAATATACAATGTTAAGTGCATGTTATGTAATTAATTTAAAACCACCACTTTATTTACGAAATGCATTACCAATTGATATACAAATTTCGGTTGCTGGATGCACTGTATCACAAATTGAAAATAATGTTACCGTTGAAAATGCAGAAAATAACCATCAATTGGTTAAAGATATAAAGGGACCATTGAATGCTAGTCTTACCAAATCCGATTTCTTAGATTGTGGTGAAAAAATTGTAAAACCAGGCGATCTATTGCATTTACCTACAGTTAAGACAACAGCAAGGTAATTTGGTCAATGTTTTTTTGTTTTTTTTTTTACCTTTTTTGCTTTTACTTGGAAAAATTTTCCTTTTTTCATTGAATTTGTATGTTTTTTTTTTTTTTTTTTTTAAAAATCCTTTTGATTTTAATATTCCAAATTTCCACTACAGAGAAGGCGAAAGGAGGAGCTTAATCGTGGCCAGAGTAAGAACAATATCATAAAATTACTGTAAAATTGACAAAATTATTAATTTTTTTTTTTTCGTTTTTTTCGATGCTCCACAGTTGGTTCAATATTTAGAAAAAGATTGGTCATGTACTACAGAAGTACCAGCAAATCCACCCGAATTCGCTGTTTGGTCATTCAAATCATATGACTCTGATGAAATAATGTCAATTGAATTGGGTGTCATGTATGTTTACAATAAAAAAGTTTAGCAATTTTCATTTATTTGTAAAAATTAAATGTGATTTTGTTTTGTTTTTTTTTTTCATCAAAGGTTTGAAAATCGTTTAGGAAGCTTACAAATGACAGTATACTGTCCATTTTGGATGATCAATAAAACTGATCTAATGCTCAGTTATCGAGTAAGTAATTTTACATTCATTTTATTTTGTTGTTTGTTTTTTTATTGAGAATAAAGCTAGAAAAAAATGGAATATTTTCCAACAACAATTGTATCGAAAAAAACAAAAAAAAAAAAAAGAAATATCTTTGAAATTAATTAACAATGAAATATTTATTCCATTTTGCTGTAAAATGAAACCAATTGCTTGAATTGTGTGTGTTTGGTTTTGCGTGTGTATATTGTTATCATTCCAATTGTGTAAAGAAATCAAGAAAAACCGAAAAACATGAATCCGTAGGCAATGTACAGGTTGGTTTGAAGTCAATTTTGTGAATCGTAATTTCAGTTCGATTTGGTTTATCGATTTAATACAAGTTTATCGCATTTAATTTGTTTTTAGCATTAAATTTTAATATTTTGTTCTTTTTCCCTTCTATATTTCATTTCGTTTGTTTTTCAAGTTTAATTTTTGTTATTGCTTTGATTTAGTGTTTTTTCTTTTTTTTTTAGTTTAAAATTTATTAAATTACTGAAGAATTAAATTGTATTTTCACAGGCAACCGATGAAAGTGTGAATGTATTGTATCATCCACCAAATTTGGAAGGACCAATTTTATTCTCTTATCGTGAAAAAGTATTTTTCGGAAAGAAACGTGCTGCTGTTCGTGTTGAAACTGGTGAATGGAGTGAAAAATTTGCACTGGATGCCGCTGGATCAACGGGTTTAGTTGAATGCAAAGTGGATGGATTCAAATATGAAGTAAAATTAAATTGGATTTTTTCACTTTTGATTCAATTGATAATAAATTTTTAATTCGCAATTTTCTTTTGATTTTTTCTTTTATTTAGATTGCTGTTCACAATACATTAACGCATAATTCGCTAACGAAAAAAATTACATTTATGCCATTCTATGTTCTTACAAATAAAGCACCATTTACAATTCAAGTACAGGAAGATAAACGACCAGCTGATCCATGGATTGTTATTGAACCCGATCAAAGTGTTCCATTATGGCCAAAATCGGATAGTCGAACAATACATGTTCGTGCCGGTAATGATGAAAATGTATCACGATCATTTAAATTTGATCAACCACAATGCACATTGCTTAAGATTAAAAATCGGGTATGTTGTCGCCCCACATTTTTCTTTCATCCCTTCAATATGTTCTCTCCTTCTCTCTCTCTCTTTCTCTCTTTCTCTTTTTCTCTCTTTCTCTCTTTCTCACCCTCTCTCTCTCTCTCTCTCTCTTCCTCTCTCTCTCTTCCTCTCTCTCTTCCCTCTCTCTCTCTCTCTCTCTCTCTCTCTCTCTCTCTCTTCCTCTCTCTCTTCCTCTCTCTCTTCCTCTCTCTCTCTCTCTCTCTCTCTCTCTCTCTCTCTCTCTTTCTCTCTCTTTCTCTCTTCCTCTCTCTCTCTTTCTGCTTTTCTTTCTCTCTCTTTCTCTCTCTCTTTCTCTCTCTCTTTCTCTCTCTCTTTCTCTCTCTCTCTCTCTCCTCTCTCTCTCTCTCTCTCTCTCTTTCTTCCTCTCTCTCTTCCTCTCTCTCTCTCTTTCTGCCTTTTTACGAAAATTAAAAGAAATCTTCCAAAACACATTTATCCGATGGCAATATGAATTTATGTTATTTATCTTAATTTTTCAGTATGGTGGCATAAATGTTGATGTTCAAGCATCAGAAGGTGGTGTTTATATTGCATTTACGGCATATTATCCAGGCGATGCACCAGCATTAATTATAAATCATACAAATCAAATGATTAAATTTTGGGAAAAAGGCAATCCAAATGAACGTCGATTACAGCCATTTGAAAAAATGTTATACACATGGCAAGATCCAGCTGGTGATCGATTAATTATGTGGGATAATGGTGATGAAACAATTGAAAATGATTTGCGACGTGATGGTATTGAACCAATGATTGATTGTGGTGAAACATCGTATTGGGTATCATTTCTTGATGGAACACAACGTGTACTTTTGTTTACAAATGTTAAAGAGATTGCATGTGGTGTGAACAGTGCAAATCGTTTAGACAAGGTACGTTAATGAATATAATTTGGGAAAATTTTGGTATTTGATTTCATTTTTATTTTTTTATTTTTTTTTTTTTTAAATAAATATCATGTATATTATAATTACTAGTTACTAGGGAGTAGGCATGAATAAGATATCAATAGATCACAATAAATCATAATGATTCTAATTTATACTAACCATATTTCAATCATGAACTGTCAAAACACACACAAAACATGCTGTTGTACAGATCGCTGTAAATCATTGCATTTATGAATCTAAATGAATCTTTTAATTGTGTTTGCTCCCTAGAATTGCTATAATATTTTGTTTGTGTGTTTGTGTGCGTAGCTTTGTAATAGTGGGTGCTTAATTTTTTGCTTTTTTAGATGGGGCCTTATTTAAGAAAACAAGAGAAGGTCTTTTTTTTAACTTTTTTTTCACACTATAAATTCCATTTTTTTTTTTTTTTTTTTTTTTTGCTGCACATTAATTAACTTGCTAATTTCATTTGAATTTTTTTTTTTCTTCTTTGCTTGTTAGCATGAATTATTTGAAAACTTCAAAAGTAGAATTTATCTCCATCAATGGAGCATAATTCCTAAACTCATTTCAATATATTTATTTATAAATAGGTTACACAAGAGATTGAAATAGATATCCATGGTATTGGATTATCATTGGTAAATAATCACAAACAATGTGATATTATGTATATTGGAATTGCAAGTTCTGGTGTTATTTGGGAAGAGAAAAAAAAAATCACGATATTTTAAACAAATGAAAATTCAAGAGGTACAAATCATTGAAGAACGTTATCAACAATATTTACGTAATCGACAAGCTGGCATTTCAAATCATAATTATTATTATGATGCAGCAAATAAAATACCAATTGATTTTGATAATAAAATTTTGAAAAAACCACGTCCACGTGAAATTCGTCGTACATTTTATCCAGGCTTATGGATTCAAATGAAATCATCACCATACCAATTACAATTACATGCGAAAATTAATCGCATTCAAATTGATAATCAATTAAGCGATTGCATTTTTCCAGTTGTATTGGCACCAGTTGCTCCACCAAAAAGTGTTGCTGCTTCAATTGGTATGTATTGAAATCTCTCTCTCTCTCTCTTTCTCTCTCTCTCTCTCTCTCTCTCTCTCTCTCTCTCTTTTACTTTTATGATAAAGAATTTGAGTCCACCAAATATTATTCAATTTTTCAATAAATCATCATTTTTTTTTGTTTTTTGTTTTTTTTTTTTTTTTTTGTTATTAAATTTATTATCATTTGAATAAAATCATTAATTTGTAAATGTTCCTTAAACAGAGCTCAAACCATTTGTTGAATGCAGTATTGTGCAACGAATCATTCCTCATTCGAATGTAAAACAATTTAAATACCTCAAAGTGTTAACACAAGAATTCCATGTTAAGGTCGATTTGTTGTTCATCAATGAAATTGTTGAAATGTTTACGGCCGAATTAACTGATGAAGAAAAGGTAATGCAGAGAAAAAAAAAAAAAATCAATTCGAAATGACAATCGAATTTAACATTTTTTTTTTCTTTATTTTTTTTCATAAATTTTTAGCGAAAACTATTCAATTTGGATATACAACAGCACAGTGAACCATTATCAGCACTTGTACTTACACAATCAACTCAGGATCAAAAGAATTTCTATGATGAATTACATTTGGGACCATTGAAAATTCATATTTCATTTTCAATGGCTGGATTAGAACCGGGAGCATTACCGCCAGTGTTATCAACCATTTTACAGGGTGTCGGTGTTACATTAACCGATATCAATGATATTGTATTTCGTTTAACATTTTTTGAACGAAAATATAATTTCTTTACACAACGACAATTGACCAATGAAATTGTATCACATTATACAAGTCAAGCATTAAAACAAGCATATGTGCTCATCTTAGGTTTAGATGTTATTGGAAATCCATATGGATTGGTTGTTGGTTTTACAAAAGGTGTTGAAGATTTATTCTATGAACCATTCCAGGTAAATTGTAAATTCAAATATATTCGATCGAAGAAGAGAGAAAAAAAAACTCGTCTTCAGCAATGTCGGGTGTCAATAAATTTTACAACTTATTGAGGAAAAATTTTTTTTTATATATTTCAGGGTGCAATTCAAGGTCCAACTGAATTTGCTGAAGGTTTGGTTCTCGGTGTAAAATCATTGTTTGGTCATACTGTTGGTGGTGCCGCTGGTGCTGTATCAAAGTAAATCATTGTATTTTTTTTTTTTTATTCTCTAGACAAACATGGAACTTTTGTTTATTGCCATATTTCTAGAATCACTGGAGCAATGGGAAAGGGATTAGCCGCGCTTACATTTGATAAAGATTATCAAAAGAAACGACGAGAAGCATTGAATAAAAAACCAGCCAATTTACATGAAGGTTTGGCTCGTAGTGGTCATGGGCTTGTAATGGTAAATAAAATACATTTAATTGGAAAATATTTGGAATTCAATTCAAATCTTCAATATATAGTATTGAATGAAATTTCTTGGTGAATTTTTTAAATTGTAAATTCTCAATTGACAGGGAGTTGTTGATGGTGTAACTGGTGTTGTAACACAGCCAATTAGCGGCGCTCGTAGCGATGGTGTTGAAGGTTTTTTCAAAGGTTTGGGCAAAGGTGCAGTTGGTTTAATAGCTCGTCCAACAGCCGGTTTAGTTGATTTTGCTAGTGGAAGTTTTGATGCAGTTAAACGTGCAACTGAATTATCAGAAGATGTTAATCGTTTACGTCCACCACGTTCATTGCATTCAGATGGCGTTTTGCGACCATTCTGTTTACGAGAAGCAGAAGGCAATAAACTTTTAAAGTAAGTGAAATTTGTTGAGAATGAAAAGAAAACAAAAAATTCAAACAAAATTCGACAATTTTTTTTATGTTTTACAGGGAAATTGAAAAAGGTAAATACGCAAGCAGCGATGTATTTGCCCATTACGAAGTCATATTTGAAAAGCGTGAATCGTTACTTTTATCTGATCATCGTTTGATTTACTGTGAAAAGAATGATTTATTCGGTGGATGGCAGGTAAAAATGACAACAAAATATTTCTCAATTGATTCTAAATGAGCGTAGAAAATAAATTTCAAATTAAATATAAAAAATCATTTAATTATTTTAGATTGATTGGTCATATCGTTGGAGTGAAATTCATATGATTCGAGCAGTTGACAGAGGTGTAGAATTAATAATTGGTGAAAAATCAAAGAAAGTATTGGGATTATTTGGTTCAAATGAACAAAAGAAAAAATTAATCCTTATACCACAGCCGGCACGTCGGACAAAGCTGCTCAAAATTATGACCGATCTTAAAACAAATGAACCATAAATATGTTCATGAAATGTGTTTTTTTCTTGGAAAAAAAAAAAAAAAAAAAAAAATGAAGAAAAAAACCAATTCTGGGAGTATTCATTAGATGCCTAAAAAATTCATAGATAAATACACAGTAGATTTGGTCCAAATTGGTATTAGTTCCATGAGAAGAAAAAAAAAAATTACTGTTTCTAAACTTGATATTAATGGCTTAATAATGAATTAATAATATATATTATCCATTTTAAACATTTGTGTGAACAATTTTTTTTTTATCTCATTTTATAGCTTTCATTTTAAAATTCACTTGATCAAGTACATGCGTAGAGCTGCCCACTGAACCGAACATGAACCGTTCGAAACCGAACATGTTCGAGAATGGTTTCATATTTATGTTCATGTTCGTTCGGGTTCGATTCAATGTCTTCGAAAGAGAAAAATAGGTGTTCATGTTCGTTCGAGTTGAAGTTCAGTTTGTTCAAAATGTTAAAGTTCGGTTCATGTTCGTTCGAATATTGTTTAATTAACCAAACCAAATTGAACTGTTAAATACAACAATTAAGTAAGCAACAATATTTCGAATATGTTTTGTTTATATCGAACTATTGTTCAGTTGTTTTTCTCAGAAAATTAGTACATGCGTAGAGCTGCAGAAGATGAAGCAGTGCCGAAGTCGCTAGTACATGCGTAGAGCTTCAGAAAATGAAGCAGTGCCGAAGTCGCTTCAGCAAAGAAATTCATTGTCTCTAACGCCATCTCTAGTCGAGTACGGTGTGAATTTAAATTAATATCAAACAAAATTGAGAAAGTGGACTTCTTCTGTTCCCACCAAATACTGAGCATTACCTTAAATCCATGAATATCTTGTTTTGATGTCGATGGTGCTCGTTTGCCGCGTTTCACATATGCTGTTTTTTGCTTGGGGTTGTCGTAATGGATCAAATCTTTGAACATTTCATTTGTGACTAGCGACATCTGTCAGCATAAACAGCGAGTTTCTAGTTGTAGAGCCAATATGAACCAATTGAATTAATTGAACAACGTTCGGAAACATTTTGTGTGTTCATGTTCGTTCGAGTTCGGTTCAAGTTGTTCAAATTTGAATATATTGTGTTCATGTTCGTTCATGTTCGGTTAAAATTCGAACGAACTCGAACGAACATGAACAGTTCGGTTCAATGGGCAGCTCCAGCTACATGGTAAACCATAAAACAATAGAGAATAAAGTAAAAAAAAAAAAAAAAAAAAAACCAAAATGAAGATTATTCAAGCGATTTTCTCATTTCGACAGTCTTAACAAAACAGAAAAAAAAACGCTACCTCACTTGTTTTCCGGAAAAGATAATTAAAAAACAAAAAAGAAAAAGTGAAAAAAAAACCGTTTTTATAAATTTATATTTGATTTTTGAAATTGAAATAAATTCATGCATTAATTGATTGCAAAAAAAAAAATAAAAAAACAAACACCAAATACATAATTTGTCGTTTTTTCTTCTTTTTATTATTTCAATGAATTTGTCTTGTCATTTTATATTAATCAATCTGAATTTGTTGTAACCAAATTGTAAATGCCATTGAATTATTTCATAAGATAACTTTCAATATCGAATCAGATTAAAAAGCACTATACGAAATGTGTTTCCAATATTTGTGGCGATTAAACTTTTATGTACATTTTGACGATTCATAGAATGGTCGAAACCATATTGACAATCAATTCTCGTGCGATAAATTTCAAGATAAAAGCAAAATCAAAAAAAAAAAAAACAAAAAAAAAAATACAAAAATAATTAGCAAAATGCGCACTGCGGGCACACCGCAAGAAATATATGAATGTTTTTTTTTTCTTCTTTTTTCTCAACTTTTTCTGAATTACCATTTAGGTTTGATTGGTGTGGTAAGCGATCATATCGCCAATATACATTTTTTTTCTTGATAATACTCAATTTTTGGCTCTTTATTGGTTTTTATGCGCTTTTTTGTCAATACTTTTGGCTTTTGTGTGCGTGTGTGTGTGTTTGGTAATTCTGTCTTTCTCAAAACTTTGCATCAACGAAATCGACGAAAATAAGAAGAAGAAATCGACGTAAAATAAGGAACGAAGACACAATCACTATCACTATCACTATCAACAACAATAGTAACAGCGACACCGACAGCGACAGCAGTGGCAGCAACAAATACACCGCGTATATGGTTTGTCTCTGCATTAGCATTAAATTAAACATCAGATTATGAATGAATTTGTGTAACATTATGACATTATGTATTTGTCAAAAACAAAAAAAAAAAAAAAAAAAAAATACAAATAATCGAGAGAAAAAGAAATAAAGTGAACGTTCAGTGACCTTGTGTAATTCATTTTTGTTGTTGTTAATTATTTCGTATTATATTCTTTGATAAGTGTTCAAATCGGAAAACTACATTTTCTACATTAGCATTGGCATTATGCTTTTTCGCTGTTTTTGTCTTTGCCTCTTATTCCTTACTTAAGAATTATGTGTTTAATAATAACAAACCAATAACAAAATAAGCAAAAACAAGTTCCGATACACTCATTGAAACATTCCATATTATTCTGCATTTAGAACCATTTTTATGTGGCTTTCGTAAGATTTCAATATATTGACGATTGTACGTCATTAATAGCAATCACAGTAGGGGAAAAATGAACCGGACTTTTAAATATATATATATGAATGTGTCTGATTCAATGAGGCGCCCAACGGTAAGTATTCAAAGATTTCTTATTCAGGTCATAGGTGTACACAAGATAGGGGACTAACCCAAATTATCCACAAGAAAATTCAACATTTTTTGAATGCCTCGCGTCCCATCAACAATATTGTGTGAAAAAGAGGAAAATTTACACTAAAAATAATCGAATTTTAAAATTCAATATCCTCAGATGCACTTTGATTCTATCCCCTTGATTTTATGAGCATGTACACCTATGATTTTGGCCTTTCAAAACATATAATATTGACCATATGATATTTGCATTGTACAAATTTTAATCATTTCATTCATTTTTGTTTGAAAAAAAAAAAAACTCGGAAATGGGCATCTATTAAACAGTTTTGTTTTTGAAATTTACTTGGGAATTGCTTTTTCTGATTTTTCAAATTGTCTTCTTTGTCAAAATATATTGAAATTTAACGAATTCATTATCATCATCATGCATTTCACTTTGTTTTTGAAATTATTTTAGCCTAGTGGTGTACTGGCATATTCCAATTTTGGCATCCATCGCAACTTGCGATTCGCAAGTATATAACATAGAATGTTTAATATAATATGAAAAAGATGAGAAATGATGTTGTTTCGGGGCCAAATCATTTTCATTTTTTATCCGTTTTCTTTTTTTTTTTCAATCTCTCATTTTCTTTTTCATTCTGAAAAAGTCGCTGTCGTTACAGCGATAATTTTTATTTACATAATATTTGGAGATGAATTACATTTTGCCACGCAGCTTTCAGTTAAGTTAAATCAAATTATGTAGGAGGAAGGCTATGAATAGAAATATCCTGTGTCTTACCTATTTTTCTATTATGTTCATGATTATATTACTAGAAAAAAAAGATGGAAATTTCGGTGCTAAAAAAAAATGCCAAGCATACGTAGTATAACAAAAAAAAAAAAAAAAAAAAAAACAATGAACTTCATCATTATTCATTTTATTTTTGCGTATCGTGCATATTGATTTACTTTCACAATTCATTGTGGCAGGTGAGAAAAAGAAAAAATGTATAGTATTCATGCATTCCATCACAGGTTTTTGTCAGTTTTTCACACCATTTATTAGGCTTTAGATTGCCGCTGATCATCTGTTTGGTTTGACCGGTTTGTCATTCGAATAAAAACGGTTAAATGCCAACACTGTTAATATGTACTATATAGTACTAACGATACTAGTATACCATCGATGTGAAATTGCGTATTGAGAGATATTCATGATGGTAAATATTTTTGCATTTGCTCAAGAATAAACTTACCTGTTACGAATATCCATTTATTTTACGATTTCAATGGTTGAACTGTTCATGTGAATCATCATTTTTCTTGTAATGAACAGTTTTAGGTTTGAACAATTTCTCGGACGAAATTTTCCCTTTATTTATTATTTATGATTATTAATATTTATTATACATCATCAAATTTTTGGTTCAATTTGAACTTATATCAAGGTTACATTTTGTTGTTTGGCATAAAGAAGAGAATTCACGAAATGATGAAGGGGGAAATGGAAGAATGGGAGAATGGGAGAATGGGAGAATGGGAGAATGGGAGAAAGGGCGAAAGGAGGAAGAGAGAAAGAAGGAAGAGAGAAAGGAAGAAAGAAAAAAAGAGAGAAAGGAAGAAAGGGGGAAAGAGAGAAAGGAAGAAAGAGAGAAAGAGAGAAAGAGAGAAAGAGAGAAAGGGAGAAAAGAAGAAAGATGGAAAGCTGAAAATAAGAAAGCTTGAAAGTGAGAAATCAAGGAAAGGAAGTTAAGAAGAGATGAAGAAAGAAACGAAAGGACAGAATAGAATAGAATAAAAATAGAATCAAACAACAAATAAATTAGATAATTAAAATGAAAGTAAAAGGACTTTAATCAAAATCCATGTCGTGTTTTCATAGGAACAGAGAAAATATTGTGAACTGTATGTTCCACTTGTCATTTGGGGAAATGAGATAAGAAAAAGTGCCATTAGCATCCTTACCCTTTTACCACATTCCATATTATTTATTCAAAATATGTCCATTTCAAATAAGAAATAAAAATCGTTCATCACTTCAAATCGAACAAATATTCAGGTCAATAATGAAACATTTTCATCATCATTCGACTAGACGACAGAAGATAATAAATGTTAAAGATATTTCCTAATTTCAAAATGATAAACGTACACACATTAATAACAATTCACGATTATATACATGCATATATCAATGTAAAATATCGCCACAAATTATATGTAAATGATGTTTTTTGTACGATGATTTGATTGATTAACTTAATCAATTTATTACTTTCAAGTCATAGAAAATCAATTCTTTTGCACAGATTTGTTTTTTTCTTTTTTTTTTTTTTTGGTGCAAAATTTGTAGATTTGCTGCAACAAATTTGTTGCACAAAACACCTTATCGGAAGAAATAAAAATGTTATCGATTGCATTTTTTCGATTTTTTAAATCAATAGCATGTTGAAATGGTACATATATGGCTAAGAAACATTTTGGATAAATTTGTAGAAACTGGGACATATTTGTTTTTTCATTCTTTTTTTTTTTTTATTAAATTTAGGATACTTTTACAAAATTATTGATATGATCTACAATGATGCGATGGTTACATGTGTCATACCATGGTCAAGAAAAAAAAACTCAAGTAATTAATTCAAATATGAAATGCACAGAGAAAAAAAAAATTTAGTTTGATTTTATATTTGAAAGAAGAAGAAGAAGAAAAAAAAAAAACATTCCACATTCGCTGTTATCCAGTTGTTAAGTGTATAAAATTGAGGTTGTAAGACTGCCTTCGGCAAGGCCAGTGTGTATGAACAATCACCACATTGTACTGTACATATGATGCTTATATGCGAGTTCAAGTAAATCGTTTTATTTGACCCCTTCTTTCTTCCACTCACATCTTTGTTATTCCATCGAAAATGTGTATTCGATAAACACTGACGATCTTTTTTTCTCTCTCTCTCTCTCTCTCTCTCTCTCTCTCTCTCTCTCTCTCTCTCTCTCTCTCTCTCTCTCTCTCTCTCTCTCTCTCTCTCTCTCTATCTCTCTATCTATCTTTTCCCTTCCGCTCTACATATTTTTCTCTCTCTCTCTCCTCTCTCTTCTCTCTCTTCTCTCTCTTCTCTCTCTTCTCTCTCTCCCCTCTCTCTCTTTCTCTCTCTTTCTCTCTCTTTCTCTCTCTTTTCAATTTATTTGATAGAATCGCTTGAAAAATTCAATCACATGCATATTATAAAGTTAGACGGCATTAAATGTGCGTACATACCATGCATACATTTAGCATGGTATTTTGCATATTCATTTTAAGCCCATATGTAATCAGTGGCACTGCATTTTGTCAGAGATGTATGAAGAGGCACACAAATATTTAACAGTTTTCCGATATGAACTTTAATCAAAAATTCTGAAAATGGTGAAAATCGTCAAAAATTTCATCTTCTTAATTCAATGAGTACGTCTATCAATCAAAATTAATATTTCTTATCATTTTGCTTCAGTTTTCAATATTATTTATTCGGAACTCAATGCATTTCTAACAAAATCATTCGAAATTCGTCTCGAACTAAAAGTTAAAGTCAAATAAAGTTCACTTTGCTTGGTTAAAGTTCAATAAATTTGAATTGGGTATCTCTCGTGTTTAGGAAACGAAAATAATTACGTAAAATCTTTTGCTCGAAATTAAGAGTGTTAATATGTAATTGCCTGTAATATTATCTTGTTAATTTGAATTTAAACTTTAATGTTAATTAATTTTAAAATGCTTTTAATCGATTGTGAAGGAAAAAATCGTTTTTTTTTTCTTCACTCTCTTCTATTTCATTTCAATTTCTTATCTGTTTTCATAAAATCATTTCTTCGATTTTCTCAATTTTTGCGTGTGAATGATGAGAATTCAGTTATTATTTTTTTTTTTTGCATAGCTTGGAATGCAATAGTAGATAAAAAAAAAAATTGTAATGTATAAGCTCAGTCAATTGAAAATAATATCTTTTTTTTTCAAAATGCAGTTCAACATCAAATCGTGTTACGATAGAGAGAAGAAAAAAAAAACAAGTATGAACTAGTGGGAAAAGCAGCTGCGCAAGAAAAGTTCGGCTCGTTTGTGCCAAGACTTTTTTTTTTCATATTTAGCAACGAATGGATCGGATATTTTTAAATTGCTACGTGTTGATTTTCCATTAGTCGATTTACCGAATTCGTTGAAATTACTTCTTTTTTTTTTCATTTGTTTGTTTTATTTGGCTTTGAGCGGTTCAGTCGATATTTGGCGAATTTAGTGGTGCTTGAACCGAATGTTCAAGTCCAATGCGCCGATTTGCAACGGTAATGTAATGGACCGCAAACTATTTAAATACAATTATGTAGTTGAAGTTTATTCATTTGTTTGTTTGAATTTTGACTCTTCAGCGGATTTCAAGAGGGTTCATTGTGCGAATTTTGCTTATCTCTTTCTTTTTCTCTACGTCTCTTTCTCATTTTCATTCTCTGTCTCTCACTCTCTTTCTCTCTCTCTCTCTCTCTCTCTCTCTCTCTCTCTCTCTCTCTCTCTCTCTCTCTCTCTCTCTCTATCTCTCTCTCCCTCTCCCTCTCTCTCCCCCTCTCCCTCTCTCTCTCTCTCTCTCTTTCTCTCTCTCTCTCTCACTCTCTCTATCTCTCTCCCTCTCTCTCCCTCTCTCCCTCTCTCTCTCTCTATCTCTCTTTCTCTCTCTCACTCTCTCTATCTCTCTCTTTCTCTCTCTATATATATCTCCCTCTCTCTCTCTCTCGCTCTCTCTCTCTTTCTTTATCTCTCTCTCTCTCTCTCACTCTCTCATCCATTATTTAATTTCATACATGACAGATTCAATCTTCGCATCATCAAAAATGTTTTAATGATTTTGTTGGATTCAAATGCTGGAGACATGAGAATAGCTCATAAAAAAAAAGATTTGTTATTATATTCTATAAAGAATGTAAAATGACGACAAATTAAAATACGAAATCACAATAAAGTAGAAGCAATTAATATGCACAATGTACATATTAGATGGCGTTAAAATGTATGCCTTTCAACTGCAAATATTATGTTCTTATTGTATAGTGATTGTGCATTAATTTCAATGATACACTTCGATGCACTTGAAAAATAGCAAATTTCAATGTACTTATTTTAATAGGTAAACGACTGTTTTTATAAAAACGTATTCGTCATTTAAGAAAAATATAAGAAACTTTTGAGAAAAAACAAATTGTTCTTTTTCCATCGTTGAATGACAACAAATACACATACACACACCGAAAAACTTAAAATTAAAATTCCCACAAATTTAGTTCATATATTGAAGTGATATTCAACAACAAGTTAATAGACATCCAATAATTCTAACTGTTTATGAAAATGTCATTAATAACAGCTTCACAGATGTTATTTTATGTATCTATTATTCCATCCTCATGGCATGTTATCACAATAAATGTAAAAATATATTAAAAATCAAATCATCACGAAGCTCAATCTAAATCAATTTCAAAACCGAAATGTCAGCATATCACTACAAAAATGCGAGTTAAAAAATAAAAAATTTATAATTATGTTGCAATCGCAATAAAAATGCAAGTTCAGATTTTCATCATAAATTCAAATGGCTCAATATTTCCTGCGTATTATTATAGTCATTATTGTTTAGCCATAAATTTGCGGTGTTAAATAAAAGAACAAAATAAAAAAAAAAAATCACATACAACAATGATAAATGAAATGGTATACAAGAAGGCAGTATAATCAGCATAAGCATAAATCTAAAAAAAAAAAAAGAAAAAAAAACAACCAACAAGAGTTGTAATTGCATGATCTAAATATGTGTTAACGACATCAACCACACCCAATCACTGGGGGCTGATTACAGTCAATACAGAGAAGAAGAAGAAGAAAAAAGAATAAACAAACAGTGAAAGTATATTCTAAGCTTATAGAGGCCAGTCAACGATGCTTGTTGTAATGGATCACCGATATTAACCATAGCTTTTTCTCTTTCTTTCTCTCTCTCTCTCTCTCTCTTTCTCTCACTCTCTCAGTCTCTTTGCATATACAGTCCCGAGATAAAAGTGTACTTCGATATTTTTATACACTCTCGGCGTTCGGTTTGTTGTTTAATGTTTAAAAGAATTTTTAATGTTGTCCATTTATCTAGTAAATTGAAGAGAGAGAAAAAAAAACAACACTATTTGAAATGGTAATGTTTGCCACTTGAAAAAAAAAAACAAAAAAAAAACAAAAACAAAAAAAAAAACAAAAATATTCAGCTAGCTGGTTTACATGAATAAATAAGCACGATCTAAAAGAATGAAAATAACTGCCATAGGGAGCGAACAACGGAATGCGAATGCGAATGCGTATGCATTGAATAACATTTGCCAGAATGCCGACACTATTTTTACATACAAAACATTCGTTTTTGTTTAGTTATTGGCCAAGGACATTACAAAAATACATTCAATGGCTTGGATTTTGTGTATGCTGCTACAACGCCATCAACAACATATGCAAAGAACCAGCACACACACTACAGACAAAAATATCAGTTTCATATTTTTCATAAGTTTTTTTTTTTTTAATTTTAATGTGCCGGCACTGTGACCATGCTGCTGTTAAATTGGATTCCATTTTTTGCAATCGCTTTAGAGAATAAATCTAGAAAAAGCATTAATTAATCATAAAATTACGTTAAAAACTAAAATATTTGCAAACGATAATAAAATCATCATTTTTCAGATCTAAAATCAGATCAATCAATAGATTTATTTTTCAATTATTTAAAAGAAGCCACAAAATAATATTCTATTTCAACCACAAAACTGCATTGCAATCAGCACAACAATTGTTATTCCATAATAGAATAATACTTTTTTTCATGATGATACCGGCAACATATTGAATGATATCAAATTTGAATGCCGGTGATGATGCTGGCAATGCCAATATGTTAGACAAAATTTTCATTTATATGGTAGTCATAGTCAATAACATATGCAAAGCGCCTGAACGATTAAAATTCAAATTGGTGAAGAGATTGTACAAGAAAATTCCAATTCTTTCAGTCCATTGCAATATTTACTTATCATTCTCAAATGAAGGGGCGTGATTTCGTATTGTTTACAGCGTGAATAACGGCTGGGAAATCGTTTTATTTATTTTATTGCAAATAGAGAGAGAAAAAAAAAATTTAAACAATAACAAATTTGAAAATTCAAAATTTTAAATAATGTATGTATCGAAATCCATAATAAAATATTCGTTCGACTCGATCCTAAGAAATTAGTTTTTCTTTTGATTTAAGTTATTCATTAGCTCAGTTGCTTTGTTTGAAACTTCATCGGCTAATTTCTGTGTATTCTTTGACGAGAGAGAGAGAAAGACACACACACACACACATAGAGAGAGAAAGAGAGGGAGAGAGAGGGAGAGAGAGGGAGAGAGAGGGAGAGAGAGGGAGTGAGAGAGAGAGTGGGAGAGAGAGGGAGAGAGAGTGAGAGAGAGAGGGAGAGAGAGGAAGAGAGAAAGAGAAAGAAAGAGAGGGAGAGAGAAAGAGAGAGAAAGAGAGGGAGAGAGAAAGAGAGGGAGAGAGAAAGAGAGGGGGAGAGCGAGAGAGAGGGAGGGAGATAGAGAGAGGGAGAAAAAAACAGGCAGAAAAAAACAGAGTGAGAAAGTAAGAATTGTGCAAAGAATGTCTCTCAGAACGAAGCTTATTATTTTGTTTTGTGCGTACAATTAATAAAACAACTGAGCGAAATGTGCAAAAAAGAAAAAAAAAAACAACAACAACAACAAAAAACAAATTATACATCAACATTAATGACAACTGTACAAACTATACAGTGTACATTCCATTATTATCTCATTTGTAGACACGTTTATTTTCTTAATAAAACGATCGGTGTTGTGTGTATTTATTTTTGTATTGTGTGTTTTCCAGTTATACCGAAAATATCTGCAGTATATTTGTAACTTAAATTAAAATGCGTTGAATGCCCTTCTCTCCCTGTTAAATTGTGCTTCTGGTGTAATTTGTCATGTTTTACCTCACTCTCTTCATCATTTTGACAAACATTTGTTTTCAAATTATCCTAAATATATGGCATGCACATGTTGAAAATGAAAAAAAAAAAAAAAATTAATAAATTATGCTATTTTACGGGAGCTATGGAATTAAAAACCAGTGTTTGATATTAATTTTTTTTTTTTTTTTTTTTTTTTTTTTTCTTAATTCATATTGTCCTTTTTAATATCCAATTTAAGTTACGCGAGATATATAATGAGTGACTGCATGTCACCGATTATAAATTATAATTAAAAAGCGTACTTCGGAAAATACCTTGAGACAATGAGGCAATCATATCGTTTTAAGAATGTTTTGTTAAATTCATTTCAATCATCTGATATAAAATATGCGCTTGAATCTTAATGTGTTTAAAACGTATTTTATGGAATAAGCAGTATTTAGTCATTTTATTTCATCAAAACAAGATATCTAACTATATTTATTCATTTATGTTACTCTCTGTTATCTTAAATAATATTTTCAATTCATTTCATTTTTAAGGTGACATTTTATGAAAAAAAAAAAAAAAGCGGAAAGATTAAGTAATTATCATTGAGTGATTCATTCGCAAAGAAAAAAAAAAAAAAAGGAAAAAATGTTGCATTTGAATTTGATAAATTTACATTTAAAATAATTATAGATTAGAACGTTTAATTGTATTCATCATCAATCAAGGTCAGTTTCTATGATTAAAAATGACATACATTTGATTTGAATATATATCAATAAATTCATAATAAAAACTCTGTGAAATGTAAATCTTATCAAGTTTTTATAATAAGACGGCAACACACATTTACAGCAATTATATCTAATTTAATATGCATAATGACAAAATCTGTAAATTTTGAAAAAAAAAAAAAAAAAAAAAAAAAAAAACATTTCATTTGTTCAGAAAATTGATTAAAAATCGAAGAAACATTTTGGGCAAACACATAAAATTCAAAAAAAAAGAAAAAAAGATTTTCGGCAAATGTATTACCGAATCTGACATTTTTATGTGCGTTACCTGTATTCAAAGAGTAGGGGGAGAAGGATGGAGGCATAAATGTATTTATTGGCCACTTCATAGCATAAAAGTTGCTTCAAAGGTACAAGGACTGAATGGCAAATTCTTTCAATCGAACTGGCATAACTGACCGGTTTTAATTTGGCCGCACACGCTTATTATATATTTACGAAAGATCCGGGTCATTGTTTGATTTTCTCCTTCGTACAATTTACTATCTCTTTTTTTTCCAACCATTCGACCAATCGAAGCGCATTATGATAAATTTTATGTTTATTTTTTTTTTTTGTTTTTTTTTATTCTTTTTTTTTCTCTTCTCACTTTTCCATCCACTAACGTACAATATTTCAATTGAAAATCAAATGACATATAAAAAATAAAAAAAGTAACTGCACGCAAGCTTCGCATAACTATAAAATCAATGTTGTCTACCATGTGTGCTACAGTTTCAGCAGCATTTTAATACGCCTGTGTATACGTATTCATAATGTGTGTTATGTTTGCCGCTTATTTAATTTCAGGTACAAAACAAAAATTCTTTTATTATGATTATATTTTATAATGAAATTCTAAACGCTAAAATCTAGTGGCAAATGGATAAAATTCATTAAATAACTTTACTCTTACTACTCTTTTATGCATGCAATTTTTGTTGTTGTTGTTGTTGTTGTTGTTTGCTTGCTTTTTCAGGTGATAAAATAGTTGCATTTTTTTGTTTCAGTGTATGCAATACTTACGTAAGAATGAACCTACATTTGTAGCTTAATACATTCTTTGTCTGTAGTCTATAATTTTTACATGGCTGCAGTGTCAAAAGAACTATTTTCGGAAAATGTCTCGAATTTTTGTTGGGTAAATAAGAAAGAATTGATGTTCACTTCAATGATATCGAGCATGTTATGTCAAAACGGAAGAACCATACACAAATGCATTTGGAAATAAAACATTTTTTATACAACATTTGCGACAAGCAGATTACAAAAACAAAAAAAAAACGAAAAAAAAATGTAAAGTGGTAATGAATTGACTGTGTAGTATTTCGAATTCTTTCACATCACTTGTGAATTCATACCCTTCAAATGTATTCAAGATGAATTCATTCGAAAAAGAAATAATTTTGCATAACATCATTCATATGATTAACATAACCAAGATCACAATTAGAAATGAAAGCAATATTTTTCTTACCTTGCTCCAATTGAAAAAAAAAAAAAAAAAAAAACAACCACACACACACTCAACACACAAGTGCACGGTGTCTGTAGATTGTACAATCTGTTTGCGCATTTTTTTTTTTTTCTTAAATGTAAACCAGCCCAATATACAACATATTACAAATGAATAGAGTATATTATGTTATCCATAATACTGTAGATCAGTGGATTGTAAATGTTAGTTTAATAAAATTACAAGTACAAGTAGTTTTATCTTAGGTATATTCCTATAATAGCATTCATTACTTAATTATGCATGTTTTTGAGTAAAATGGACAAATTTCTACGCAAATAGTCTCTCTCTCTCTATCTCTCTCTCGCACTCTCTCTCTCTCTCTTTCTCTTTCTCTCTATCTCTCTCTCGCACTCCTCTCTCTCTCTCTCTCTATCTCTTTCTTTCTCTCTCTCTCTCTCTCTCTCCCTCTTTCTGTATGTGTAAGAGACTTTTAGAGGTATTTTAATGGACCATCATAAACGTATTTTCTGTACGGAACTACCCACAGAGTATGAACATTAATATTTAAGGCATTCATTAACATTTTACGCTATTTTGTGTAAATTGGTCATAAATTCAAATTCATTATGAATTTATTTCCAAAAATTTAGAACAATCTTTGGAAGTTCCATCATGGAATATTATGTTATGCGGATCGATCTCAAAAGATTAAAAATAAACCAGTTGTAAATCAAAAGATGCAAAAAAAGGTCGAAATTAATCGTGAGTTATTCAAACATTGCGTGTTGTATTGTGATCAAAATCGGGAATTACCATTGCAACAGCTGCCAAGTGTACATCATGTAAAGAACCATCAATTAGGCTGGAAGTGACCGGTGGCTTGCTTGCTTGTATGAACTTCGGTGGCTCGCTAGCTTGTGTGTATTACCTTGCTTGCTACATACTCTCGAGTCGATTCGTCACAGTGACGACGTCACTAAGCAAGTAGAATTTAGAGGTTTGCTCGATAAAAACCGAATTTAGAGGTTTGCTCGCTTACTTGCTATCGACACTACGATTCTGAGCGAACAAATTGACTCAAACTTCGAATTGGGAATATTTATCATTTAATGAACACCAAACAAAATTTCAAAAGTTCACACAGTGTCATTTTTCATTCCGTGGGCAAATAACATCAACGATCGATTAATACATTAATACGGCATAAATCGTTTGATGTTATATTGCAAACGATCTCTACAAGTCGCAGGCAATTTTATCAAAAATCAATTGATATACTTACGGAACGTAAACGATCTATATCATCGATATTGAAGTGCACATACATCATTAAAGAATAAAAACGATAAATTGTATCCTTTTGCCGTTTCCATTTTGATGTAGTCAATGCACACACATTGATAAAATGTTTAAGTTATGAAGTTCAACCGGTGGTCCATTAACCAAAGCTCAATGACAAAAAGAAAATTGTGAAATCGAGAAGAAGCTCAGGGGGTGAATGAAATCGCTTAGAATCAAAGAATGTGAAAAAGCAATCGATTTTCAATCCAAAATTCAACCATTTATTTATGTATTTCTTCATCTTCTATTTGTGACCAAAGGGAAGGGGGAAGGTAACTTAGTTCTACTCTTGTTGCATTTTTTTTATTGCACAAAAACTGTGCTAGAGTACATTATTGTTTAGTTTTTATGATTTTTCCTGTATTATGCACTCAAATAGATGGTTTTCTGTTGTAGTTTATTTGTTTTTTTTTTTTTTCTTGTTCCCATTCAATGACCTTGCCTTGTTCGTATGCATTATTGTAGCAAAAAATTTTGTAGCCAATATATATGTGTGTATATTACATATCATACATTCAATCGAAATTTCATTGTCATTTGATTTGAAAGTGAAATCATCGATGTATAACACTTTTGGAATGAAATCTGGCTAGACAGTGTCACATGTTTAAAAGAAAAAAAAAAAAAAATCGAATGGACAAACAACAATTCTTGAAATTCTTGTACAAAGAATGCCATTTAAGTGAAACAAATACAATAAAACAAAACTATTGTAAATCCAGCACACAACAACAAAATCATCTCCCATCATGAATCGTTAAAGTTGTCTAATTTGAATAGTTTAATTTGAACAGATAGCATCGATATTGCATTGGAAATCCAAAAAAAAAAAAAAAAAAAAAAAAAAACCTGATTCTTCGTGTGTATTCTAATCGATTTAAAACGTTAATTAAACATATTAATACAATAAACCGAAGAAGAAGAAGAAGAGGAAAAAAATAAAATAAAATAAGCGTGAAAGTAAATGGCAACAAAATTAAATTTAAAATGCCAATGATTGTATTGGTTGATTGCAGGTCAAACTATTCGAAAGTATCGAAAAATCGTTTCAATTTATTTTATGTTCATTTTTCGATTGGTGCTGCTACAATTGTTGTTTGTGATTTCAATTGCAATTCACCTGATTCTTGATTGTGGTTTTGGATCGACCAATGAATCCAATCTAAATAATGTATAAATTTATCTAACTGTGTTTCCACTCATTATCTTTTCAAAAAAAACTGACATAAAGAACATTGAAAACACACACAGACACACACAAATACACACAGACACACACACTATGTGGTTATTGATATTCGATTTTGTTTATATATACATACATGAATTATCTAAAACCACAAATTCCCTATTTATGCTACAACTAATGCACCATATTGAATATGCATTCGCATTTAACATATTGCATTGCATTTGAAATAAACCAACATAATAACAAACAAATCAAATCAATTTTGATAAATTAGTTATATCAATTATCGCTTAACGCAGTTTTCTTTCTCTCTCTCTCTCTCTCTCGCTCTCTCTCTCGCTCTGTCGCTCTCTCGCTCTCTCTCTCTTCCTCTCTTTATTTTATCTATGAAAAATATAATTGGTTTAAGTTATCGAATGCTTGTTGTCTAGTCATATTTAAATTAACAGAATATCGTGTTCATGGTTTATTTTACCAACAATGTCGATGTCATATTGAGTTTAAAACACATTTTCGATTCGATAATTGAGTGTATGGGATTTTTATTTCTATTTCTATTGGAATATAACTCTTGGGTATTATGAATATTGATAAATGTTTTTTCATTTTGTTTTTTGTTTTTTTTTTTTTTTTTTTTTTTGTTTACATTTTTGTCTAGTTTGTCTACATTAGCATGAACAGTGAACACTCATAATTTTATATTCCTTTTATGAAATACAAATATCTAAGCTATTCGCTTGTTCAATATGTATGGGAAAAAAAAAAGAGAAAAAAGGATTTTAACATGGAATTTAAGACTTAAATTGTAAGCAAAAAGTGATTTAGCAAACATTTCATTAGCCAATGAATTTTTGAAGCAATTTATCGGATTTTTTTTCATAAGATTTTAATATTCGAACACATTACTGTCTAACGGCCGGGTGTTCAAACTCATGAAATGAGTTAGACAGTAAAGTGTTCGAATATTAAAATCTTATGGAAAAAAATCTGATAAATTGCTTCAAAAACTTCTTGCATTTACTAAATTTGTAGTAGTTCGGGTCTATCGTAAATGTATCTCCAGTTTTCTCTTTTCATCTAGTAAATTGACACTTATTCCATCTAGAGCACGCTCAACATTAAATCATATTTTATAAAATAGGAGCAGGATCAAGTCCGTCACAATCAATCCGTTGTTTCGAAATGAATTTTCTTTTGTGAGATTTTATTAAAATTGACAATTGAAATTTATCAGCTGATAGCCACCGATTGAATATAAAATCTAAAAATGTTTATGGCTTCATTTTATCAATGTAATAAATTTTGAATGCATAAAATGTTTCAATTATCAACTTGTCAAATCATGAAAAAGTTTTCTTCAAAATCAAAATTCTGATGATAAAAAAAAAATGGCTTGTATCCGTTGCGGATACAGTTCTTATTATTTTATTGTAATGTAACAACTGGCCATAAAAAAATGAAAGAAAAAAAGAAATATGCATATTTCTTTATAATGTAAGTCACGGTGTTATGTTAACGCAAAATACCCGCACAGTCATCGATGTTTGTGTCAACCGCAGTTAGTGTGTTCTTAAAACAATTAGCTTACTTCCAATACTTGATTATATCGATTTAAATTTGTTTAAAACTAGTTAGTTTTGTTGTTCACAGTAAATAAAAAAAAAAAAAAAAAAAAAAAAAAAAAACTAAAATAAAATGTGAAGTATGAATGCAGAAAAAAAAAGAAACATTTTTTTTTTCTTGTTGCTGTTGTTGTTGTTGAATGTACATTCGTAAACAGCTAACTTAACAACTTTTCTATATTAGTACATTATCGGGAATGTAGCACATCAGATAAAGAATGTGTTGATTGGGCGCATTTGATATGCGAGAATGTGAACGCAATATTTTGTGCATTATTATTTTGTGCACAAAGATTTCATGTGTTGAGCATGAAATAGACAGATCTCGACAAACAAATAAATTGAAGTTCGAATTATTTTATACAGTTTTTTTTTTTGTTTTTTTTTTCGTTTGTGTCTCTTTTCATTCATTAAATATATTCCATGCCAAATCGCTAGAAATGGACAATGAAAATTCCGAGACAATTTTCAATTTTAATTATAATTAAATTATCGATTGAAAAGAGAATTAAAAAAAAAAAAAGTGTCAATCAAATGGTAATTCATATTCAAAATGAAATATTTAACAACATTTTTTTCTAACACTTAATTTTGTCTGGTGGTAGCTTTGTATTTCATCAAATATTTCATGCATTATCAAATATGGAGCACTTTTTTTTTCTTGAAAAAAAAAATGTTAACAAGTACTCTTTAGTTGCCTATCAATTGAAATTTATGTTATGAGTCACATGATAATAATTTTCGGGAGCAAAAAAAAAAAAAAAAACAAAAATTCAAATTTAGAAATTCTTCACTTTATTTTGTTTTTGCTTAAGTAGTAGGAACAGGCGGATTCGTCGCCAACTTTTGCGTCAACCGCATGGTTCACTGTATACATCTCCCATGTATTTATTGTTGGCTTTGACTTGACGTTTACTGCATTGACTTATGCCACCGCGAATTTCACGTTCGATGAACAGCAATATTTCCACATCAGATAACAATTCAATTCTCACTCCGGTATATTTGAGCATGGCGTCCCCCTGAAAGACCAGGATCTGTATAGTAGTTTTGTGAAAGTAAACTAGTGTCGCTGAAATATAATACGCAGTGAATAATAAACACGTCTGCTTTCTTGGTATACTTGATTCTATTGGTTTGCCGGATCCAAACTGTAAATTGTATGACATGTAATTCGAAAATTTTCAAAAACGTCGACCAACAGTAGCACATCTGTCATTGTATATAGTTTGGAATAGTCTCCGAGCGTTTTAAAGTTGAACTTCTGCCATATATCGTAAGCAAATTGGTAATCGTCATCCAATATTTCTTCTCCACTAAGTTTGCTGTAAAAATCTGCTTTTGATGGTAATCAAAATCGATCGCAGATGAAATGTCGAGATTTATGATTACTCAGCTGACTGCTGACAAAATGGTTCAGATTTTTTATCAAACAATAATGGTCACGAATTGAATCACTATCGTAGATCTCCTTAATCATGTTGGAAGTGCTAGCTGTTTTAACATTTCTTTCCTCAGTTTCATTAACACTTTTTCCATTTTTGATAAGCAGCAAATGAATGTGATGCTGTTTAACTTCATTACTCACACGTAATAGACATATACGACCCTCATTGTCATCATCGTAATAGTATAAATTTTATTGATATATTGTCGAACAAATTTATCGATTTGATTCAAGTGAACAGGAAAATGGATTCCATCAAAATTCAGTTCGTTTTCATATTGATAATAATAACGAACTCTCTCTGGATGATCAGTTACTCGGGTGTAAAGTAGATAAAATAGCCCATTTGAAGCACATTTCATCATGTTGATTTTGTACGTTTTTATATTTTTCTTCGTGCTCTTTCATTTGATTTTTTATCATTCAACCCACGCATATGTGTTTTGTGTACATTATAAACAAAACAAAAAAAAAAAGAACTTTACGCAGACTATGCAGTTGTATTTCATATACCACAATATTTTTTAAATATAAACAAAACTACCACTGGCAAAATACGAGTAAGTAATTTATGCTACTGCTATGTGAATATTCATTTTGAATCAACGACAACGGCATGCACATTCATGCACACACAATTATTGTACAACGATTGAATGAGCGAATGTATGAAAGAGTTAGTGAGCGAGAGAGTGAATGTTTTACAAGAAATAACTAATGAAGAATGAGAAAATATGATAAGCTAACTTGATGTAATGATTTTTTTTCAAGTGAATGTGTACATCGCTAAGTATACACATTCGCTGCTTTACATTACGGTCGATTGAAAAATCTAAAAATAGCTACAATCGTAATAATCAATTTCCAATCCAATATTAATTCCTCGATTACATGTGCAAAAGAGTCTGAAAACATCTATTGATTATATGCGCATTCTATCAATCGTTCGGACCGCAAATTGGAATAGTTTGTTTACCATTTCACGATGTCTTTTTTTTCGTTGAAAAGCTTTGTTCTGTATGCTTCCTTTGCTGCCGTCAATATTTCTTCGTACGAAGCAAAGAAAGAAAAGAGAAAAAAAACAGCGGCACACTCAACACGATTCTAACAACAAAATACATGACAAGCATATCTGCTGACATATATTTTAAGCTGCACTATGTATAGAGTATATCACATATGGAAAAGAGGGAGGAAAAGAATGAGAGAGAGTGTACGAGGAGAGAGAGAGAGAGAGAGAGAGAGAGAGTCACATAACATTAGATACAATACTTTTCCATGTATACTTTTTCATTGTCTCTTCCTTCACCTTCTCTTTGCAACAAATAAGATAAACCGCTGATAAAATAAGGATGGGGACGACGCGGCAGCCAACAAATTTCGTCCATCTAACTTATTGTTATATAGTAGATGTACACCAAACTAAATGCATAATAAAGAATGAAATTGCATATTTTTTGAAGTCATATGTGCGTGATCGAGTGTGAAATAAACAAACCATTCTCATAAATGAAGCAAAAGTGATATGTAAAAATCATGTCTGTGCAAAATGATGTATGGCGCATAGAATTCACTCTCTGGCCAGTGCTACCGCATGGTTGATGCAAGGATCCTGGCAACGAATCCGCCTTTTCCTACTACTTGCTTATATTTCTGTGTCGATCGTTGAACTTTTGGCTCGAAATAATTTATTTTAAACAATTTCAACTAACTGAATTAGTTTAAATTAGTGAAAAACAGTAAGAAAGAGAACGACAGTTCGAGAGAGAGAGAGAGAGAGAGAGAGAGAGAGTCGGAGTGAGAGACAGAGACAGAGACAGAGACAGAGACAGAGACAGAGACAGAGACAGAGACAGAGACAGAGACAGAGACAGAGACAGAGACAGAGAGAAAGAGAAAGAGTCAGAGAGGGAGGCAGAGAGAGGGAGGCAGAGAGAGAGAGTGAGTGACAGAGAGAAAGAGAGAGGGTCAAAGATCGAGAGCGAGCGAGTGAGCGAGAGAGAGAGCGAGGAGAGAGAGAGCGAGCGAGAGAGAGAGAGAGAGAGAGAGAGAGATAAATTTGAGAAACAGAGATAGGGAAAAAAGACATGGCATGTGAGAAAGCGCGAAACAGATGGAGAGATGTGCAGTGAGGGAAACAGAGATCTAATTTAATTTTGTCATAAAATAACATGAATTTGTGTTTTTTAAAGAACTGATCCAATTTCCACAGATAAATATTTAATATTCAATATTCAATATTCAATATTCAATGTTAAATGTTTTCACTATGAATGTTACGCAAAAGGCTTTTGCAACTACTGCTGACTGTTCTTTTTATTTCTTTTTATTTCTTTTTTTTTTTTTTTTTTTTTTTTTTTTGAATTCAGTAGAGTTGTTGATGAATTAGTGGAAATAAAATGAAATAAAAATATAGTCGTTTATGCCAAATGTTAACGTACGACCTTATAGGGATCATACCTCGAAGCCTGTCTTACATTTAGCGGCTGGCAATATAATGCATACTCTACAATTTACACTGTTTTATTTTTAAACGCATTTTCAAATACACATATATGTATGAACTGAATACGAACAAAATTGTTTTTTTTTTTTTTTTTTTAAATAACATTTCAATGTATCGTATTGAACATTCAATCAATCAATTAATTTTTAAGTTATGATATCTACCTAAATTTTCAGGTAGATAAAAGAAATCTATTAAAGCAAAACGAAATACGTTTATCTAATCAGTATTGCATTAATAATTTAATTGTGTTTTATGTTTGAATAGATTTTATTTTTTTTCTTTTTTTTTTTCTTCAAATTGAACAACTTTTCTAATCACTGTCAGTATAGATAATCATATCATTTTTGCCTTGTCATTTATAATTATTCAAACATATGATGCATTCGTGAACTTTGACGAGAAACTAAACGATTTCAATCTAGAAAAATACCGATACGACAAGTTCAATGCATCGTTATCATAAACAGTATCAATCATTAGATGTCTATTCTGGTTAAATGTACAAATATAGCTTGAACGTCATACATGCAAACAAGCAAGCAAGCAAACATGTGCGAATGATAAATGCAACTGATTTATAATTAACGGAAGTTTTGTAATATTAATCAAAAGCAAAAAACAAAAACGATGAATTCAAGCAAATTGATATGAATCGAAAGAAAATGTCATTTTTAATTCAATATTAAGTTTATGGTCATTTTCAATTAAAACAACAAAAAAATTTTTTATTTCAATTCACATAGTTATTGAATTCTTATTGAAAATCTCAATCGTTTACAATAATTTATTGAAAAATGAACGAATGGAAAATTTTTGCATCAAGTGTGATGACTAAACGATTTTTGACATTTTATATTGAAAATAAACAGAAAAATATCCCATTTAAGTTAAAAATATAACAAAATAAGCCATAAAATGTTTAAAATAATTAATTGTGTTATACCATGTGTATGATTATAAATGCGTCTACGCGAAAAAGTTTTAAATCATCTGTTGTGTCTGAAATTGGCCAGACACTTCAAGGTAATTTCAGGAAATATTTAACAATATAATTGAGTACTGAACGCAAAGACACGTCAATCAGACTCGTTCATTTTAATTTTTCCTTCGTTTCTGGGTAATTTTAATGTGAGTAACAGAATTTCTTTTTAATTTGTGTGCATTGTTGTTAAGACGCCTGCAGAGAATCGATCAATTTTTTTTTTGTTTTTTTTTTTTTTTTTTTTTTTTATTATTTCGTGTTGAGTTGCATGCAGAACGTTGATATTGACGTCATTGGGCTGAAACATATTGGAAGCTTTTCATATAGAATAACCTTTAAAATGTGTAATATAATTCTTTTTTTCCTTTCGGTTTTTATTGCAATGTGCTAAATGCAGAAAAAAGGAACACTGTTTTACCCATTCGGTTAGCAAACTTTCTTTTTTTTTTTGCTTGTCCTTTCAAAATCAACTAATATACGTTGTTTGGGTACATAAATATGCATGTAATGAATTAAATTTGCCGCTGAGCAGGTGCAAAATATTCATAGAAAAATTATGAAGCCATAAGTAATGGAATTTTTATGGTGCAAATATGATAGTGAACTTCTGGAAGTAAGTTGAAAACCTCTTTACAATATTAAAAAGAAAAAGTTTTTCACACACGCACAATGTATGTGAAAATCTTTGCTCATAAGCAACACGAACTTTTTCAACAAATTTTCAAGCTTGTAAACGATATTAAACTCCCATATATTCGATAAAATATCGCTTCACATCATTTAGCGCATTTTTTTCTTTTCTGTTCGGTTATTATGTGATGTGATGTGATGAGAAACGAAATTGAATTAAATTGTTTTATGATCTCACTTAATGTTCGCTGAAATGGGTTCTCTATCCATCTCTCTCCCTCCCTCCCTCACTCTCTCCCTCTCTCTCTATCTCTCTCCCTCATTCTCTCCGCCTCTCTCATTCTCTCTCTTGCTCTCTATCTCTCTCTCTATCTCTCCCTCAATCTCTCTCTCGCTCTCTTTTACTCTCGCTCTCAATCTCTCTCTCTCTCTCTTGCTCTCAATCTCTCTCTCTCTCTCTCTTTCGCTCTCAATCTCTCTCTCTCTCTCGCTCTCTCTCGCTCTCTTTCACTCTCCCTCTCTCTCTCTTTCACTCTCTCTCTTTTTCACTCTCTCTCTCTCTCTCTCTCTCTCTCTCGCTCTCTCATTCGCTCCATAATATAGACAGACACTCTAAATAATTTTGCTACTTGTAATCAAATCAAAAATTTCTCTTCAGGCTAAAAACAATTAAAGTACCAATTGAAAACAAGTTTATGAAGAAAAAAATTCTTTCGTTCTTTTCAAAATTTCCATTCGATTTATTCATAAAAAGCGACAGATCCGTGTCCTTATTTTTATGATATATGTAATAAAATACGATTCTGACATTTATACTGAAAACGATTTTTATTGGATCCCATTCATCATGAATTACACTTAATTTTATCATTATTGTATTTAAAATTAGCAATGTCCTACCAATCAAGGCTAAATATAATTGTTAAAAACTACTGTTTAAACGCAAGAATATATTTCCAAATGATTTTGAAACACAAACCTTAATTTAGAATCAATTTTATAATATACTATTACTTTTATCGAATTTAATATATAAATTGAAATATGAACATAAATTAAATTACAAAATTCCATGCAGCCGATTCCGTGTAAATCAATCTCTCATGTTGTGATGACGCCAAACTACTGTGCCCCCGCATAAAATATAGAAAATATGTGCATCCAACAAACAGCATGGCTACATTGCTATCACATCGACACTATGTCGACAGTCAATGAATATGTGTGTTAGTATTTAATGCCAAAATTGAAATTAAACCCAACAAGCATGCTAAAAGCTAACGATTCAGCTTTTGATTATACGATATGGGTGAAGAAGCAATATGCGTGGGTGACAGTTTTCGATGGATGCACATTGCTATGTAAGTTAGTGTATGTGTGTGTGTGTGTGTAAGTGTTTGTGAATGCTTGAGACACAAAATCTTTTATATACACAGCAATTCCCTTTGAAATCATCATGTTTTTCTCTCTCTTTCTCTTTCGTTCTAAGTTTTTTCTCTTTCTTTCTTCCTTTCTTTCTCTTCTACAGTCTGCCTTTCTTCCTTTCTTTCTCTTCTACAGTCTGTCTTTCTTCCTCTCTTTCTCTTCAACAATCTGTCTTTCTTCCTTTCTTTCTTTTCCACAGTCTGTCTTTCTTCCTTTCTTTCTATTCCACAATCTCTCTTTCTCTTTCAATCTATCTCTTTGTCTCTCTCTCATTTTTTTTTCTTCAAATTTCCGCTTTTATTTGTGGACAAAATTTCTAAATAATCAATGCAATCCAACCATTTCTTATATTATATGCTTTTCATACATATATGTATTTGTACACGGATAATTGTTGGCATATTGCTTGATTTAAGCGCTTGAATTTTTGAAATCACAAGGTACATAGCTGTGAACATGCTTCTATATATATATGAAAAAAAAATGGTTGGATTCAACAGTGCCACCTCACATTGCTATATACGCAACAACAGAATGAGAAACTTCATAATTCACTTAATGGTCGTTCAGTTTTATAGTAAATTTTAATGAAACTTTTTTCTTTCTCTCACTTTCTCTCTTTTTCACTTTCTCTGTCTCTTTCTCTTTCTCTTTCTCTCTCTTTCTCTCTCTCTCTCTCTCTCTCTCTCTCTCTCTCTCTCTCTCTCTCTCTCTCTCTCTCTCTCTCTCTCTCTCAAACAAATAAAACAAATTCTTGGTAACAACGGCTAGTCTAATAACTTAAGAATGATTCCATATAATACAATATTAAAATATGAAAATAAAATGAAAACTTTTCTCACGTTTCATTTCACGAGCATCGAATAAAAAAAATTAAATTATTTTATTTAATGAACATTTTGGAGAAAAAGTTCAATTTCAAGTATTTATTATGAAATGCAACAAATTTTAATGGTTTGACTTCAGATGTAATTTATTTCAGACTAAATTCTTACTCTTCAGAACAGTATTTGTAAAGAAAACAGTAAAAAGTATTACAGTAAAAATAGATGATCAATAAACAAAGTGTTTCCTTGAATGTTAATAGTTTGAACTTTGTATTGTCCTGATGATTCTATTTCAAGTGTTTGAATGGATTCAGGCATCGTGGTAATACGGTATTACTAATAACATGGCAAAAAAAAAAGAAAGAAAAAATAAGGTGGAAAAAGAAAAGTTCAAAACAAAGCATCCATATGCGTGGGATGAATGATTCAAGCAAAAGCTTCTTGTTCCGCCTTTCAAACTGCACGTTACACACATATATATTAGGCATTTTGAATGTGACAAAACGCACGTAGTCAGCTGCTTGACTCAGCTTAACGAATACTAAGCGATCTGTTGTGGTTCATTTAAATTTCACATTTACACATTTTCTTCAACATGAAACAGCATTTCTACAGCATGGCTTCGTATATATCTTGGGTTGAGCTTTTTTTTTCTTTTTTCTTTTTTGTTGTTGTTTGGCTTACTTACTCATTTTTGTGCAGGATCCTTCTTATTTTCTCACTTTGTGTATACATAAATATATGTATTTGTGGAACGGTTATGTATGAGAGTGTTTTTTTTCAACCGTACGCTTTGGATATTTTTGTCGACGTAGAAATTGTGTACAAAAACAACAACATCTATATATGTTTTATTATTTTGTTGATGCGTAGGAGTCTTTGTAACTAAATTACCATGTTTTTTTTTTCTTTTTTTTTTTATTTACAAAAAACTTTTTGTCTGCAAGCATATATAATAAACTCCATGATAATTCCGCATCGAGTGATGAGCACTTTTTACAGACAGTTCAAATTGCAAAATTTGCTGATTTTGAATTATACTCATCATGTTGAAATGTTTTGATGCGATTTTCTTTTTGATTTTTCACATTTTCTTTTTCATATTATTTTTGCTTCAATCGTTAGACGAACTATAATTATTCTTGATAAAAATAGAAATAAAAATTGGGTGGGGATTTATTTGAGGGGAAAATGTTTTCCGTTAAAATGGGGTTTGATTTTCAGAGGATTTTATGGAATTCATATAAAAAGTAGGAAAACATAAATTTTTTTTCTATTTCAAAGACATTGTCGCTCATAAAAGTCGCGGTCTTTTATGTGATTATTTAAAATGCATTCATAACAAACACCTTTTTACAGATGCATATTATGACTTATACTTTTGTCATACTCTTGCTGCAAGAGAGTAAGAGTCTTACAATAGCAATACAATCAAAATGGACCTAATAATTTGCGATAGAGATTGTAATGACACGTATAATCAAATAATTACAACTTTTAAGTTTGTTACAAATTAACGACAAAAAATGTAATAAAAAGCCATGGCTATTGGTAAATCAGAATTAAATACGTTTACGTCTACGTTTTAAGCCTCTTTTTTTATCATACGTTATCGGTGTTGGATCTGTTGAAATGGAAAAAATTTCAGCAAACGTTAAAAAAGAAAAAAAAAACGCAAATAGAATCTTGATTTTATCATGCAAAATATAGCACGTCGTTCATTCATCAAAAGATAATCAACTATCCTTTTCTCAACATTCACAGTGAATATTATTTTGAATGGTGAATCTATTTTTGTTCAAGGTTTTTTTTTTTTGTTCATTTATTGCATATAAAATATCTACGCAATTTATAAGTTGCATCAATTGAACACAAATATTTTTCCATGGAATTTTCGCACATATGTTTATCAATATGATGCAAATAACAATGAAAATGTTTGAAAATAATTCTCAACATTATTATCATTCTGTTCGAAAGCATCAAAAAGTATCAATAAAAATTGACTCAAGCAAAATTGGTAATCAGTAAGACTCATTTTTTTTCTCGTTTTTTTATTTGATCGGTTTTCCTTTATTTTTTTACGATTTGGCTTTAAATTCGTTTTGCAGAAAATTATTTCAACGGAAGAAACATCATCATCTATTCGACCAATAACATCCATAAGTTCATGGCTGATATTATCATTTTTTTTTTCTTCGATTGTGGTGGTAGTAACCGTTGTTGTTGAAAATGCACTTGTGCAAAAAAAAAAAAAAAAAAAAGAAAAAATCCAAATGGAATAATATGAACTTTCATAATATTTCCGAGCATTTGTAAGTAACAAAAGATACCATTCACCAGCAGTTGTTGAAACATTTTCATTTTCTATTTGTGCTGTATTTACGCCGAAATACAACACATTCCAATGAATTGTGTGAGTGTAAGCGAAATTGAGTTCTGCATGTAATTGAATGTGCTTTGCGTGGGTGTTCTGGTAGTAAGGGGTAAATTGGTTTGCGTTACATGCGCCATAGCCAGTAATGTTATCCAACGAGTTGGAATATGGGCATCAATAGAATGATGAAGATGAAAACAAGCAAAGTGAGAGAAAAAGAGAGCGACTGAGAGAGAGAGAGAGTGAGAGAGAGAGATAAAGAGAGCATGGAGAGTAAAAGAGAAAGAGAAAGAGAAATCGAAATAGAGAAAGTGTGATAGAAAGAGAGAGAGACAGAGTTCTGAAATGGAAATGGAATTTTTACCGTATTTCGTCTCAATGAGCAAATTGTGTGGGGTAACGGAAGAGCAACATGACGTCATAACGAAAATTCCATTCATGATTCTATCTGTTGCTGTTGTTGGTTTGTTTGTTCTTTTTTTCTTTGGCTTCCTTTTTTCAGACTATACTTACTACGTGTGCATTGAATATCAGTTATACTAAATTGGAGTTAGCAGCTCTCTCGTAGAAGCAAGAATAACGTCAGACAAGCGCAATATTCATTGAAAACATGGATGGTATCAGAAATGAATGAAATTGTGTAAGGAAAATTGCTTACAGTTAGACGGAAGAGAGAGAGAGAAAGAGAGAGAGAGAGAGAGAGAGAGAGAGAGAAGAGAGAGAGAGAGAGAGAGTAAAAGAGAGCGAGAAAACCTGATTGGAATGGATGGTATATATTCTCATTTTCAACATAGAATTGCTTTGAAATACAATGCGTTGATTTTACGCATTCAAACGATAAAACGCTCACGCATTTGCAAGAATGTTCTAGTGATTTCCAGTATTTTATGACATTTTTACCGCCATACAATCAAAGCACATAGAAAAGAAAGAGAGAAAAAAAAAGAAGAAAAATAAAACCGAACGAAAATATGATGGTAGTAACAGTATCGCTTTGTGTTTTTGTTCAATATTAGAACAATGGCGCTTCCTTAATCAAAATTCGATCACATTCATCATCTAAAATTGCAAATACTGTTTATTGGTTTTGAGCAAGCAGATGGGGCAGATTTGTTATCCATGCAAAAAAAACAAAAAAAAAAAATCCATTTAATGTGTAGGCCGAAACATAGACTCATACTGATGGAAAAAAAAAAAAAAATACCGAATAAATGAAAAAGCCTTATGGGTTGATGACGAAAATACATATGTTGTTTGCTTTATCTCTATATTGATGGGCAAACATAGTTTCTACACATTAGGTCAAATACATTTTGTTCAATGCATGAAACTCTTCACCAGCCATTTGGCCATGTTCATCAAAAAACACACATTTTTAATTTGGAACAATATTTGAAATTGAATCGTTTGCATGCATTTTATGCATTAAAACTGGTTTTCCTCTTCTTAACACAAAATATAGTTTGAAATGTATTTCATTTCAATTTGTGGTCTTGACACTTTTCCACTTTGCGGTATTGACGGTTATAGAATACATTTTATACTTAATACAGGTTGTCAATTTAAAAAATATTATTGTCATATGCTAATGCAATGAATTGCTTGAATGTTAGTTATTAACATTGAAACAAAAATCCAAATCTATCAACGAGAACTTTTCAAAAAAAAAAAAAAAAAAAAAAAAAAAATTTCGATATGCAGTCTCTTCCTTTCGCTAAAGTGAAATATAACAGCATTGACAAATGTATTGTATTCATTGACTCTAAAAAAAATATATATTGATTTCTGTGTAAAATATCTTCCAAGTTACAATATTCTAGCTGTTTTGGCCAGTTCGTCAGTCCGAGCAATACTTCCTTTTTTACACCAAAATCTTAAACATTTTATTTTTCCCTTGTCATTCCATTTTATATACATGTATATATATACAACTCCATATATTGTGTGACATATCCAAAACAAAGTTTTTACATAATTTGAATGGAATTGTGATGATTTGTCACAATGATGGATTTGTGATTGAAAAACTAAAACAATTAAGCTGTGCCAATGTTATAAATATAACAAATTCTTTTGTTGATGAAAAAAACTTTTTCTATCTAAAATAGAATTTATCAATAGAAATATGTGAAAATCATTATGAATGATCTTTCAACTCCATCAAAGTCGATTGATTTCACAAAATAAGCATCTGATTGAAAGTGATTTTGGTTTTCATACAAACATTTACAACTAAATCTTGGGATTTCATTTGAGACTTATATTCAATTAATTTTATTGGCAGTTTCCTGTAATTTTGATTAAGAAAATACAAAAACCTCTCTTATTATTTTGTGTGTGTGTGTGTGTGTGTGTGTGTGTGTGTGTGTGTGTGTGTGTGTGTGTGTGTGTGTTGTGTGTGTGTGTGTGTGTGTGTAGTTGCAAGGCGATGAAACGAGGTGCACGTAGTGCCTACTATGCGCCCGAATGTGCTCTCGGTAGCACAAATATGTGTTCTCAGTGGTACAAACGGACGCGTAGTAGGCACTACGTGCACTTCGTTTCATCGCCATGTGTAGTTGTTACTACGCGTTCGAATGTTCTTCGGTAGCCACAAAAATGTGTCTTCGGAGTTACAAATCGATCACAAAACTAAAGTGAAATGTCTACTTCGATTGCGAATTGATTAAAAAAAACAAGAGTAGAAACAATGTTTTGTTATTATTTGTTCAAAATTCAATATGATGATATAAAATTAAATGAAAAATATAATGCAATTGTCTATCGTTGCATTGAAATTGTTCCTATTGATTTGAACTATAATAAAATTGAGTTGGAGATTAAGGTCATTGAATTAGAAGTATTTTTATTCTTATCGTGTGTAATTTAATGAATAAAGAACACTTTGAATGAAAATAAAAATGAGAAAAATGTCTTTGGTAATTAAATGTTCATCGATTTCATATATTTAAGTTATATTTGCACGTGTTTTGTATAGCTATAGTTAGCCATCTAAAATGTGAACAAGTTTTTCATTTATTTATACATCTCGTGGGAAATTCACTTGATTTTTCCAACATTTAATGAAATTACTTGTAAAATGTCTTTCAACAATTACTTTTCACTTTGACATGATTATTTTCTTTTTTTTTTCATTTTTCATTCATTCTTTCCCTGTTTTTTTCTTTCTTTGTTTCGTTCAGTTCATCGATCTAATGTGCAGTTGACATAATTTTGTTGTCATTCTTTTTAATTATTTACAATGAAAGAACGAGAAGGCAAGTGATTGAACGAAAATTGTGAAAATAAAATTACGAAAGACAGATAATGAGAGGAAAAAAAAAAGAGAGGTAGATGTACAGAATATGATAAATGTATACATTTTGATTATGCAAATGCGTTATCTTACCCGTATTTTCAAACGTTTTCTGAACTATTTTATATACATTACATGTATGCATACTAATTTACGTCAAGCTTGACAAAGCAGGCTAAAATGATAAGGAAGGAAGCGAGAGAGAGAGAGGGAGAGAGAGAGAGAGAGAGAGAGAGAGAGAGAGAGAGAGAGAGAGAGAGAGAGAGAGAGAGAGAGAGAGAGAGAGAGAGTGAGAGAGAGAGAGAGAGCGAGAGAAAGAGAAAGAGATAGAGAAACAATAAAATTAAATCAGTTTCATGTTTATTATGGTTCTTTAGCCTTTACCATCTTTGAAAACCAAACAAATTCATCGAAACACTAACACACTCAATTTTATGGGCAAGAATAAAGAAAAAAAAAGAAATAAAATGAATTAATTTGAAAAGGCAAATCCGAAATAAAAAAAAAGCCGATTTTAAGAATTGAATTTGTGTACATTTAACATATAAGAGGTTGATCGTACTCTTTTTTTTTCGTTTGATAATTCAAATAGAAATGTTGAAAGAACTAAAATTTAAAGAAAAAAAAAACAAATCATGACAAAATGTATGCTAATTTGTCTGATAGGCCTAGGTATGAATTAATCAGAAAAATAAAATGTTCAAAAATATCGTCAAAATTAAATCGAATGTACAAATGTGAAGAAGACATTTTGTTCTTTCTGTTTCTTTAAGTTTTTCTTTCAAATTTTTTTTGAAATTTTAATAAAAATCTTAAAAATAAAATATTTGAATTTGTTTTTTTTTTTTTTTTTTTTGAATTTTCGAAAAAATTTGAAATCATTTTGGTAATTTTTGTTTTTTTTTTTTTTTTTCCCTCATACATTTGCTTTCAAACATCTATATATTGATCAAAAGAGCATATAGTCACCGCTCTCTATCTATAGATAAATCTAAGCAACGTAGAAAATTGTTAAGCGTATTTAACATATTGTACAAAAGAATCAAGAAATTTCCAGTTTCCAATTACATTTATAGTCATTGACACTGACTTGGATGACAAGAAAAATGCTTTTCAACACATAAACAACTGATAAAACATGCTTATATTGTAAAGTGATATATAGTATGACATATGAACCGGTTAGAACATTTGTTTTTTTTTTTCTTTTTCTGTACTGGAAAGAGAAAAGAAAAGAAAAGAAACGAAAAGAAAAGAAAAGTAGAAAAGATCAAATTGAAAGTGAATATTACTGCTGTCAAATAGAAGGTGAAAAAAAGAAAAAAACCTATAGAAGGTGCAAAAGACTAGAAATGTTTTATGCAAGCATGTTAACAAATCGGCATATTAACAAAATCTTTGCGAATTAATCAATAAAAAAAAAATAATAAAAATGATCGAAATAATAAGATGCATCATAACTAGGTCGACCAAACCAATAAAAGCGTTTTACAATAGAGCTACAAATGGTTTTTTTTTCTGTTTTTTACATATAAACCTATAAAGTTTTATAAACGATTACAGCTAAAAGAGTGAGGCATAATCCATTTGTAAGGTTTTACAACTACCTAGAAAGCTAAGCATGCATAGTTTTATTAAAATGATTTTAAAATATTGTATGAGCATAAAAATTGCTTCATGGAGTTTCATTTTACACATTTGTGGCTTTTATATATTCCTTTCAACAACTATAAAAGTAAAATTGCAAATATTCTAAGTACACAATATGCATTCAAACTATGGCTTGATATATCAAAGAGAGAAATGACTGAAATGATAAAGAATAAGCGCATTCTTGAATGCTAAGATAAAGTAAATAAAGCATGAAGAAGAGAACAGGAAAAAAAAGAAAGATCATTGTTGACATTTTTTGAAAAAAATTGACTGATAAATATATATTTATTTTTTCTTCTTCAGAAAACAAGGAATTTAGAGGACAAGATTTAATAAAATGCATTTAACGTAAATCCAAGTAATTTGTGTATACATAACTTGGTTGCTGCTTAAAAATAGAAAAAAAAAAAACAATTCTTTATGACTACTGTTGTTGTTGTTTTTTTACATTATATTTATATATATTTGGTTCGATATAAAAACTATTTAAGTAACAGAAAATGTAAGAACAAACGAAGAAAAAAAGAAATGATGTGCTTACGCTTGTTGTACAATGTATATGTGGCGCCTCATATTCAATCCTATACTATTAACATACATTATCCGTATTGATATATGCATTACATTGAATAAGTCTCTGTTGGAAATGAAATGTTTGAAATGAAATGGATAAATGTATAACATATATAGGCGTTGTCTTTTTTCTTTTTTTTTTTTTTTTTTTTTTTGCAGTTGAAGAATATTCTTGCTTTTATTCACGTTTATTCTAAATCACAATAATTCATTGTTTTGTGTTTCTTTTATATACAAAGAAACTTAAATTCCATATCATTCGTACGAGAATCGAATGAACAAACTTATTTATTTGTATATTCAATACTTACTAGACATACTGAGCACAATTATTTAAATGCATATTTAAATTGAAAGGGAAAAAAAAAACTTCAATCCTATTCTTTTCGTTTTTTGTTTTTTTTTTATTGAAATTAATCAAAATCTTGCAAACATACCAAATATAAAAAAGAACTCTGCAATTAGGAATTCATTATCTAGATTGTTGTTCGATCAACAAAATGCAAATTTTAAGAAGAAAAACAAAATATCTTCAAAATGTGTTAGGTATCATGAAATGCGTAAGAAATGTAATATACGTAAAATCCATATTTTATTTTAATAAAAAGTGAAAAGTTCATCGAAAGTGAGAAGAATACAGTTAAGAATGATCTAAAACATTATACAGCAGGGTATTCACATTAACCACTCGCACTTTTTTTTTGTTGTTGCTGCTGCTTTTTTTTTTTTTTTTTTTACTTTTTTGCACATCATCATTTGTGCTGGTTCTTTTTTGTTTCGTGTGCGTATTTAAAATGCGCACTTTCTCAAAACATATGGCCTGAAACATTCAATGGATTCTTTAATTTACGTCATATTATAAACACACGAACTTAATTTAGCACTTGATGTCTATATGAGGGGAAAATACCAAAGCATTTTCCACAGATAACTCAATTTAGATGAATGTATTATGTAATGGTAATTATAATTTATTTTGCAATGTATCTATATATGTATATAAATCAATTGATTTATTTACATTGGAAAAGTAAATTAAAAACTGCAGAAAAAAAAAAGAAAAAAATCAAATTTGACAATCTCTCTGAAAAATTGTTTTTTTCTTTAATTTATTTATTTTTAACTGAAATCAAGTTGAAAAGAACTCAGCAGAGTTCAATAAATATAATAAGTAAAAGATAAAAAATCTATATAATTTTTATCTTTGTTTTGTGATTCAATGACTTCTGTCGAGGGGAAATTATTTATTTATTAATCATTCACGGTTATTCCCAAAATATCCCCTTCATACATATCAAATATGTATAATTAAATCATTTTTCGCGATAAATTAAAATTGAAATTTTTTCTAACTTTGCTTGAACTTTTTCATTTGTTCAGGAATGAAATGTTGGAAACTCTTTTAAGAGGAAAGAGAAAGAAAAAAAAAAAAAAAAAAAACAAAACAAAAAATATCATCAACATTGTCAATTCCCGATATAGTGAATGTGTATGACACGTGCGTTCAATAATTTAATAATTGCCCCTACTACATTATTTCGAAGAAGAGAAAAAAAAATATTGACAAACAGTTTGACTGAGGTAAAAAGTGAGTTTTCATTGTCAATGTATTACAACAACTGATGTACAAATATCTCTGTTAAAATCATCAATTTCCAAATGAAATACGAAAATATCGTGTGAAAAATACGGTAACAAAAAAAGAAAAAAAAGAAAAAAAGCAAAAATCATGAATCAAAATGACAATTTGGTTTGTAAATTTTGAGAATTGTTCAGTTTGATTGTTGTTGTTGTTTTTGTTATGATTGTACATTTGATACTTTTTGTAATAAAAAAAAAAGATAAATAGATGATGTTAACGTTTCATCAAATCAATGAATTTTCAATATCGATTTCAATGAATTTTGAATATTCAAAATTCATCAAACACCCATAAACATGTACACAGTGTTATTTCTATTGCGGGCTGATTTACATGATGCACAACTACTTTTATTGAATGAATGAAGAAGAAGAAAAAGAAGAAGAAGAAGAAAAACAAAAACCATTGCGGTTCATGTGGCACAAGCATTTTTATCGTGTGTGCGTCAACATATATTTCAACTTGTTGTAGCATTTTCGTCATACAACAACAATCTTTCAACAATCTCAATGCTCATACAATCACCATGTACATTCAACATATAATGCTGCTGCTGCTGCTGCTGCTGCTGCTGCTGCTGCTGCTGCTGCTGCTGCTGCTGCTGCTGCTGCTGCTGCTGCTGTTGCTGCTGCTGCTGCTGCTGCTGTTGTTGTTGTTGTTGTTGTTGGTGGTGGTTTTTTTTTGCTGATTCTCTTCCATTCGCAGTATGAATTTCAAGTGAACAATTCACTCTTCTGTCGGTTGCGTCAACCGTATTCACATTTGCCAGTGAAACGCTCAGTTTCATTTGCGCGATTGAATCCAAAGTGAAACTTATCTCGCTTTCGCTCTAATGCCTGAAAAACAGCTGAAACAAAACTTGTGTGTATCACAAGCTTTACCATCTCTCTACTTGTGTTCTGTGCCGTTCGATTGCACCGCTCGGTGCTCTCCGATTGTATTTATTTTTTTATTTTTTTTTTTCTTTTGCTTCTTTTTGTTTTGCGCTTTTCGTATTTAATTTTATGGGGGCTTTTGACTCGGCCATCAGATTTTGTTTGCGGATTTACGCGCTTCACAAGTAAATACGATTTTATATTACGTGCTATAAGTCTCGATGGTTCTCGAACATACATATATATATATATTTATACATACATACATACATTAGCCGCTATACCGCTTGCCGCTTGCTCTCTGTCGCATTGCATCTAAACCGCATTGATTCTGTGCGTATTTTGTTGAATGCTTCCACATTATAACGAGAATTTCCTGTGTTCGCTTGTTGGTTAGTAGTCAGTCGTTTAGTGAATGTGGCCGTGATCAAAGCTAAAAGATTTTCGACTTTTGCTTGATATTTTTTACACTGAGGTTTTATTATTCTCATATTATAATACATATACAAAAATAAAATTGTACCATTCACAAAATTCATTCCAAATCGAATAGATTTGTTTCTGTGCTGTTTTCGGTTGTAACAACAAAAAAAAAAAAGAAAAGAAAAGAAAAGAAAGAAAGATAGAAAGAAAAGAAGAATCCTCGTTATTGTTGTTGTTTTTTTTTTTTTGGTTTTTCTCAAAAAATTTGTTGTTTTGTTCGTTGCTGATTATTGTTTTATAATATATGGTAAAAAGCAAAGTATTTCGCAATAATTATAAATTAAATGATAAGAAAAAAAAAAAAAAAAAAAAAAATTTCAATTGCATACATACGGTTTCACAATTTTAGCTCGTTAAATTAGAGCGAAAAAGAGAGAAAGTCGAAAGAAAAATAAACAAACAAACAAACAAACAAAATCAGTTTAAAATTGACATAATTCAATTAATATGTTTTTTTTTCCTCTTTTGAAGTCAAATGGAAAAAAATGTAAAACCAAATATCGTGTTTAAATGAAAAAAAAAAAAAACACAAAAAAATAAATGAAAAATTCAACAATAAAACTTCGACTCTAAAACTTCGATAAATAAAATCAATCATAAACTAAATTCAACCATAAAACAATTTTCCATGTCAAATTGCAAATTAAAATTTTCAAATTTTTGCCGCTAATTTTTCAGCAATATTTACTTAATTATCGAGATTTTTTTTTTTTTATCGGTTTCGGTATTGTATTTCATTTATGAATTGAGGAATTGAATCGAATCAAATCAAGTGTGTGTTTGTGTTTCTTTTTTTTTTTCCTTTTTTTTAAATAGAAATTGTTCTTGTTTTGAAGGTCGGACCTTTGTATGTTTTCAATTGTTTTTGTTACATATATATATTTCTCTCGTTTACTTCTGCTACTACTTCTCCTTCTTCTTCTTCTTCACCTTCTATATATATTTTCCATTTCAAATAGTTTTGCTTCAATTTTATTTATTGATTATTGATTCACATACGAACAATCATTAATTTGTTACACATAATGCACACATGGCTATCTCAACCAAATATTAGCTAAACATATTGTTAATGCAATACTAAAATGTTTTGAATGAGTGATTTTCTACTTGGTAAATTTCATGTACTAGTTTTCATTTATGAAGTTCAATTTAATGAGCTGATACGATTCGATTCGATTTGATTTCATATTTAGAATTTCCCAATTGGTTTGTTTGTTTTTTTTTTTTTTTTTTCTTATTGGATCAAATCAAAGTGCTGTGCTATTATATTTTTCTAAGATCAAAAATGAGATGACAAAAATGTTAATTCGTTAATTTTTTTTTTTTTTTTTTGATTTTGTTTGAAAATTTGGTGTTTTTTTCTTTCTGTTTCTCTTTTTCGTTCGAATGAAACCTGTTGCCATCTCGTGCATATGTCGAAATAAGATTTTGTGATCTGTATAAAGTAGAGTGTTGAGAATCAATGGAGGCTAAATACAGTGGGTGATACAATGACATATGTTGTGGTTTTTTTTTTTTTAGAGAAAGTCAACATTAAATCAAAGCAAACATTTCTTGTATGAGATCGTAAAACCCATATATGCACATAGATTATTGAAATCGGGTTTTTTTTTTTTTTTTTTTTTTTTGGTTTTCTGCTTTTCTGTCATTCTAAGCAAAAATTCTAAGAATTGAAAATTAATATCAATTACGCGATTATATGAAAAAAAAAAGAGAAAAATTTATATTCGACACATGAAAAGTAACATGCGAATTAAATATTTGTAAATAAAAAAAAAAAAAAAAAAAAACATACATTTTTGAATATTTTATATATAGAAACAGACAGGTGTGTTTCCATCGACTGGTTCTGATATCGTATCTTAATTTTTTTTTTCTCTCTCTCTCTCTCATAATTGTTTCTAGAGTGAAAATTTCTCAACTTGTCGTCAACAACATTCTCTTCATCAGCAGAATAGCAGCAGCGACAGCAGCAAGACATAAGCAGCAGTCGCAGTAACACATATTTAAATAACACACAGCAATAAATCATATTAAATTATCTGATGCGATACGAATTGCAAAAAAAAAAAAAATAAAAAAATAAAAGAAATTGTGCAAAAATTATTTTGAAAATATATAGAGAGAAAAAGGAAAAAGTGCATTAATGTGTGTGACATCGCGTAATCTAATTTGAGACTGGTTGACTCAGTTTTTTTGTTTTTTATTCAACAATCAAGTGTAGTTTTGTTCATAATTGTTTTTTTCTGTTTCAAATTGAATTTGATTTATTCAAGAACTTGTAAAATTACAAATCGCTAACAGTTTCGTTTATTTAAATTCTTCGCGTAAAATACTTTCGATTCGAATTAAAACGTGAATTTAAAACTAATCGATTGCAAATATGGTAATTGATGTTTTTTTTTTTCAGTTCTTATTGATTGAAGTTTTTTAAATAAAAATTGATTAAATGTCATGGTGATGAAGTAATCAGCAGCCAAGCCACACAGTTATTGAAAGAAAAGAAAAAAATAAATAAATAAATCGCCCGATAAAAAAGAGAGAAAGAAGAAAAGAGAGAGAGAGAGAGAGAGAGAGAGTAAAAAAAAAGAAGAAAAGAAAAACATACAAACACATAAAAAGAATTGAATCAAGTTTAACCGAAGTGACCAAAATCAACGCAAATCAAATTTTTTAAGAAAGAAAGAAAGAAAGCAAGAGCAAAAAATTAACGAAAGAAAAAAAGACAGAGAAACCGGCTAAGAAATCGTCACTTGTTACTTATTTCGGTCTCCGCATTTTATATATTCGCATCAGTATTTATATTGAAAAGAAAGAAAGAAAGAAAGAAAGAAAGAAAGAAAAAAAAACACATCGCGTAACGTAATAAGCCGAAACAAGTATATAGCAAGAAAGAGAAACAAAAAAGAAAGAGAAAGAGAGAAAGAGAAAGAGAGAGATAGAAAAAGAATTCAGTTTGAATTTGAAGAGATCGAGAGACGAGCTAAAGAAACGTGAAACAAATAAACACAAGGCGCCGCGTACAAAAACATACTCAACAACATCAGCAGTTACAAACGGAGCAGTCTCACAGCAGCATCAGTTGAAGCGCAACACCAACAACATCGCGCACAAATAACAAAAACGAAAAAGAAGATACGAAACAAGAAGAAGAAGAAGAAGAAGAAGAAAATAAATACACAATAATATCAATAATAAAATAAAAGAAAAACACCGAGTTTATTTTTAAAAATTGAAAAGTTTCTATAAAATAAGTTCATATGATATCGGCTTGGATAAATCCATATAATGAAAAGGTGCGTGTCCACACGTTTTATGTTCAATTTCGCTTTTATTTTATTTCATTTCATTTTATTTCAGTGTTTTTGTATTTTTGTATCTTTTTTTTATTTTCATTGTTGTTGTTGTTCATCTCTTCTCTTCTCTGTTATTTCTCTCAATTATCTTTCTTCTTAGCACACACACACACACACACACACATGTTTTTGTGCTTTATTTTAACTTTTTTATCTTCATTTTATATTTATTCATTCAAGCAATTTTTATCAATAAATTCGATTCTGCTTTTTTTTTTCTTTTTTTTTTTTGCAAAAAAAAAAAAATTAAAAGAAACAAACGTGTTTTAGATTTACATCAATTTTTATATCATTTTATTAGGATTTCAAGACGAAAAAAAAAAAAATTTAACTTGCATTTAAACAATTAAGAAATAAAAAGGTATTTGTGCACAATAGGATATGCGTGATATTATCATTTCAAGCGTATTAATATTTGATACTTACAGAATTACAACTTAGTGCTTGTTTCCATGTGTGTTTTTTTTTTTTTTTTTTTCCTTTTTTCATCTTATTAAAGTTTTATTAATGGAAGAATTAATGTGAAATTTTCCAGAACAATGACGACAACAGCGAAAAAGAAGAGAAAAAAAAAAACGAAAAACGTTTTTAATGTTTCTTTTTCATTTTGGAGTAAAAAATATGTGCTCCTCAATTAATTGATTATAACGAACCACAGTGTTCATCGTTTACCAAATGAAAAAAAAAAAAAAAAAAAAAAAACAATAAATAAATTTGCATATTCTCAGAGTGAGATGCCATATGGATTCAATTCATTTCAATATTCATTTAAAAAAAAAAAAAATTTTTATGACTATGTCTTTATAAAATAATTATAATTAATAGCAGTTCTTTTATTGTTCGCTTGAATTTTAATTTCCAATTTAAAACAGACTATGAGCATTACCTTTATGTGTCTACAAATTCAAAATATTTCTATAGATATGAATGTCGGCTTGTTTGGAAAAAGTAACGAAAAAAGAAGAAGAAGAAGAAGAAGAAAAAAGAAAAACAACAAGTGAAATATATTTTATATATATATATCTCTACAATGTGTTATGTGTATGTTTCCTTGCATATTCTTTCCCCTAATACGCAGCGCGCATTCTCAATCGTGTCGTTTTCAACAAAATCCAAATGCAAAAGATGTAAAGCTCAAGACCAGAAAAAAGACCTCTGTTGAAATATACTACTTGTAGATTGTTATTATATGCTTGGCGGCACACTGTTTCCTTCGATGTCAGTGTGGTGCAGAAATCATTTAATCAATAGCAAATAGTGGCTTTGCTTTTCATCAACATCAAAACAAAAAAAAAAAAAAAAGAAAAAAAACGAAGAAAAAACGAAAAAAAAAAAATAGAAATATATTCAATAAAAACCGTATACCGAATCAATAATTACAGCACTTTATCAGTTCGATGGAAAAGCACACAAATCCAGTTAAAAAAAAGAAGAGAGCAGACAACATGTTTCTTTTTCTCTCTCTCTCTCTCTCTCTCTCTCTCTCTTTCTCTCTCTTCTCTCATTCGTTTTGTTTTTTCTTCTTGCAAACGTTCTCTGTTCCAGTTGCACACATATGTTTTCCGTAACCGTTCCATATGGAAGCGTATTTGAGAGCAACAAGCGACATAAAAACAAAAAAAAAACAAAAAACCAAAATAAAAACAACAAGCCAAGAGAGAAAAACAAAAAACATAACATTTGTGACAAACAGATAATATAGTGGTTTCGATGTTCAAAAATGTAGTGCATTCAAAGTCATTTATTATTGTTTGTGATTATAGAATTGCTTTTAGCACCCATTACGAGACAGCGTGCCAAACCCTTCGTTCACTATATATATATATATAAATGCCATCATGTACGTTTATACTTGGGTGTGTGAGGTTATATGCACACATCTCTTGCCTATATCTAACTGTTGTGATACAATTCTATAGCATAAGTGAATGTGCGTGCGTAAGCTAAAATTGTAATTCAAATACGTTTTTCACTACACTAGGAAATCTGTCTGTTACATATTGAACATTATAGATCTTGAGGTTAAAATAAAACATTGTCATCTCATAAATATATAAAAGCCCTTTAGAATGGTGATTAAATTTTGTTATTTTTCACTTTTGCATTTTATTTGGATTACAATTTTGTGAAACATTTTGCATTTTAAAATTCATTTTCTTGCCATGAAATGGATGAAAAGTGTTGTTATTTTTCCATACTTTGTTTTGTCCATAATGAACTAATGGCATTTAAAATCGTTATAATTACAAGTACAAAATTGAAAAAAAAAAAAAAAAAAAAAAAATTATAATTTTCAGTGTCCATATACAAGTATATACGTAATTTCCAGTGTTCAATCGTCTATTTCTTGAGACATTAACATGAATATTTCAAGCTTTTACTTGAAAATGTCAAAAAGAAACATTTTCTTTTCGCTTGTGTAAAACGGGAGTGAATTCATGTAAAAATTTACTGCTTATATAGCAATGTAACTTATGGTTATCGTTGAGTAATGATTCAATAAACTTCATGTTCCAGAACATAACGCTAAGAATAATGATAGTCTGCAATCAATCCATTCTAACTTGCTCCATTTTTATACTTTGCAAAGATTATTCAGTCAACAACAACAACAAAAACAACAACAACGAAAAGCTTGAGAAAATCATCACATTTTTATGTTTCATTTTTTTTTCGATTGATATTGTCTAGCATGGCTTATCACCAAATGCACACAAACACACACACACACAGAGAGAGAGATATGTGTATTTAGTGTTTTCACCATATTTTCCACAAAAGTGGACTATCAAATTTAATCGACATAATAAGAAAGTTTTCCGTACAAAAATGTATTTTAATATAAACGTATGAAAAAAGATTTCGCATTAGTTTTTAGCTGTAATAGCTACCAATTGTTAATATGTAATAATTGGATCTTCATTGCAGTGATTGATTATGTATTGAAATTAATAATGGTAATTTTGCATGTAGCAATTGATTTTATTTGGAACATAGGAGCTCCAAAAAAGCTGTCATAAACGAGAATACAGAATGAAAAAAAAGGAAAAAAAAAAAATCGGAAACCAACGAAAAAAAAAAAAACTCTACATTAATATGCAGTTTTAACGCCTTGCAAATTAATTATTAAAATGAAAACCCAAACACTATGTGATTTTGTCATAGATTGTTGTTCAACAAGAGCAAAAGTAGCGTTGCAATTGAATTTTCATTGAGATTTTGTGCATATTTTTCCTTTTATTTAATTAATAATCAAAATCAAAAAAATTGGAATGACTGGTTGCGTGGATGGAAAAATAATCTGGTGAAGCAAAAAAAAAAAAAAAACTAAAAAAAGAACCTACTCAAACGATACGAAATCATTTAATGACGTGAAAGAACGCACGATTTCGAAAAATAAAAAAAAGCAAAAAAAAAAAAAAATCGAATTTTTTTTTTTCGCTCGTTCGTTTGCACACTTCTTCGATGAAGTGTAAAAGTGAACAGTTGGTAAGAGCCTCTATATGATTGTTTATTGTTTCGCTGATTATAAGTATTCGATTTTCGTGTTGTGTTGCATTTGGTAATAAATTCTTATCGATTTATTATTGCGTGTATATAAATTGGCAGCAACAAAACGGTGAATAGAAGCAGAAAGAAGAGAGAGAGACAGAGAGAAAAAGAGAAAGAGAGAAAGAGAGAGAAACGCAAAAAAAAAAAAAAAAATTAGATGTATAATGAAACAAACAGAAAGTTGAAAACTATATATGTAAACGGCGACAAACACACGCGCTTAGCGACTAGTACATACAACGAAACAAGAATTGTTGCTGTTTTTTCTTCTTTTTTTTTTTTTTTTTTTGGTTTTCATTTCGCAAATTAGCAACCAGCATAAGTAAAATAAGTAATTTCGTAGGCGAATTAAATTGTTGTCTAATTTATTTGGCCCTAATGACATTTTTTCTTTTCGAAACCAATCGATAAATATTTATTTCGATGCAAGCTAATACTGATATCTGTATGCACTATAACGGATTATACAAGCTCATATTCCATAGACATAGTTTCCCCGCAATGCATACACATGCTTAGTACAGATGTAACCGCAAAAGAACAGGAAATGTGCTGAAAAACCCAAAGTAAAAGATATAAATACTCATTTGCACACACACATTCACACATAAACACATACACACACATACATCCACGAGGATGTTTCAACAAGTAATTTGATTAAATTGAATATTTGTTTTTATTACAAATGGAAAATATTCAAACGAAACGACAAAATCACATATTGCATATGGTCATTTGTGTTAAGCAGCCAATGACCGGAAATTCTACCTAAATTTCATGAAATATTAAATCTTTGATTGGAATTTTCTGGCCTTAGACCGTTTGCATACGTCATAAAACCATTGCATTTTTTCGTTCTTTTTCGAATTTTATGCTTAACTCTTTCATTGTCTTTTGCTTAACTCTTTCTTCGTCTTTCGCTTAACTCTTACTTTGTCTTTCGCTTAACTCTTTCTTTGTCATCCGCTGGTCTTCCAATATAAGCGCTTACATTTCTGTCGGATATGTTTAAGTTAAAATTCATCCGATGCCATTTTATTATCTTTATTCCTTGTAATCATTTTTTTTAATCGATTTCGCGATGAACACAGAAAATGAATTATTTTTTTTTTTTCATTTCTGTTGAATTAAAAATTTCAAACTGCCATTCATAATTGTTTATTCAACAAAGATAAAAGAAAAAAAAAAAAGTAGAGAGAACGATTGTGGTTTATTGATTAACAATTACAATGAAATAATAGCGAATACAATTCGAAATAGAATTTCTATTTTTTTTTTCTTCTTCTTCTTCTTTTATTAATTGAATATTTGATGAATCATTTCAATTTGTTTCCCAATGTCTTATCATATTGTCGACAAATTGCGGAATATTTCAAGTTCAGTTATTCATTATTAACCATCGTCTATAGTTATCGAGTTAAACATGCTAAATCGATGGATATCTACAATTAATTATTACCATATATGTGTGTGTATGTGTACGTGTGAGTAATTAGAATGGTGCATGTATTTGGATAACAATAGAAATGATGAAAATGAAGAGCAAAAAAAAAAAAAAGAAAAGAAAAAAAAAGAAATTTGAAATTTGTTTAGCGTGATTGCTCATATGCTGATTTGCTAGTTGATTTGTATGCAAATATCGATTCTATGGTTCAAAACATAATGAATAACAACATCTCAGTGAGCTTATATGCAGAAATAAAAAAAAGTATTGAAGATTTTTTTCAAAAAAAATATAATACGCAACAAGTTGTCGAATCAATGTTACTAGTTCATTTTATTACAAATTTTGTAATAGTTAAATGATCAAACAACACGGAATCGAACTTAGCACGGGTTTTTAAGCTGATGCCACACTAATTTTTTTTCTTTGTTTTTCGTTTTTTTTTGTTCAATTGATTTCTTTTTATTGCGAAATAAATTGGTTACACCGATTGATTTTTGTTTAAATGTTTTGTCTTTTTTTTTCAGTTTTAAACAAATTAGTAAAAAAAAAAATGGTTTTTTCTGATTTAATCTCTTTATTCGATCTGTTTTACTGAGCTTAGCTCAGCAAAATATTATGGGCTTTTTGTGGAATTTTGAAATATACGGCAAATGTTCATTAACATAAAATTTTTATGATCCGTTACAAAAAGTTAATTTATTTATTTTAATATTAATGAACGAAGCGCCAATGAAAAAAAAGCGTTGACACTTTGTTTTTCTCTTCTCTTTTTTTTTTGTGTTTTTGTCAAACGAAATTTTGATTTTAACCTCGTATTTTGACACAAAAAATGTTTTCTTGCATTTTGATTTTATGTTGCTTACAAATATTTGCTGATCATACAGATGAAATCAATAGAGTTCTCATATTTGCTGAATGAAATGCTTTAAAACAAGAAAATGCTAACTAATGAACCGTTTTTTTTTTTTCTTCAGTGCGTGCACAACTTGTTCGATTTTTCGAAATACATTTAATACGACATTCAAGAGAGAAATATAAATTCAAAAATGGAAAATTGAAACTGATTCGAGTTTTGTCGGTCGAAAGATAACTGGCTTGGAAAAAAAAAAAAATGATCAAAAGAATGTCATTAAAATTTCATCATCTTGTCTGAAAAAGAAAAAAAAATTTCCAAAATAAATGCCGTGAACTACATACATATTATTAAGATTTAATGAAAGTTTTTCCAACATTTAATACAATTTAAATGTGATTTACTTGAAAGATATGCTGAATTTTCAAATGCAATGTCAATAAATCGATAAGATAATTTCAATCAAAATTAATTATGGTTGATAAAATGATTTGAAACGCACTAATTTTTTAATTGCAGAAAGAACAGTTGTTAATATAAATGACAATCAATTAAATTATTATCGTTTGAAATGTGCGTTTTTCTCTCTCTCTCTCTTTCTCTCTCTCCCCCTCTCCCACTCTCTCTCTCCCTCTCCCCTTCACCCTCTCTCTCTCTCTCTCTCTATCTCTTTCTCTTTCTCTCTCTCTCTCTCTCACTGCCTCTCTCTCTCTCCCTCTCTCTCTCTCTCTATCTCTCTCACCCTCTCTCTCTCTCTCTCTCTCTCTCACTGTCACATGTTGTCTTCACATTTTATTATCTTTTTTTTTTCCTTCAAAAGGTTACCTTTTGAAAGTGACACAATGAAAAGAAGCCAAAAAAAAAGGATTCAAACTTAACTAACAATTACAAGCGAGTGTGGATCGCTACAATTTCGCCACATTTTAATTAAGTACTGTCACTGCTTGGTTCAATATGTTTATCCATTATAAATCGCATTTGTAATATGCTTGATCTTGTTTACCCATTTTTTTTTCTTTTTTTTTTTTTCATTCGGTATTGCTAACTAATATCATTGCAATTTTATAACTTTCTAGTTAATTCAAAAACGAGTTGTTATTTATGATCACATTGCCATCTCATTTGTTGCCATTTTATTTTCAAATGAATATTGTCAGTTTGTTGCATAAAATAGCATTTCAGTATAAAAAAAAAAAAAGAAACAGATCACACAAAAGTATTAATAAGTTTTGTTTCATATTCTCAGATGCGAATATATTTGCAAGACGTGATTGTGCTTTAGCCAGTGCAATATGTTAGTAAACGAGCTCGCGCGCGCGCACGGTGTACATTCAATTTTATTGATTGACCTTTTGCATTTATTGCAAACCGTTTCAAAAAATTCGTAGTTCAAAAACGAGATAGAGAGAGAGAGAGATAGAAAAAAAATATCAAAATCTCATTGAGAAAAAAAAAAAAAAACAAAAAGTATAACATTCGATGAAAAGCCGGAATCTTTCATAATTGCATGACTTTTTACATCGATGCTATTTGCTGGTTTTGTAGCAAACGTGAAAACAATTTTTTAATACTGTTTGGTTGTTGTTTTTTTCTTTTCTTCTTTCATTTATATGTTCGGTTAACTCAATGCGCATTTAATTCGTGTAGTTTTTACAAAATACGACGAAGAAGGAGAAGAAGAAGAAGAAGAAGAAGAAAAAAAATGTTAAGAAAATGCCGTTAACATTAGCAAATTGTAAATGTTAAGCAAAACTACAGCCATAATTATCGCAATCGATTGCTCAGTCAATGTCCATGTTAACAAAAAATACGATTCACATTTTGGTGTTTAGCGAGTTTTGGATGACTAAACGATGACAGTATTTGCATTAATTCCAATTTAAAAAAGAGAAAAACACAATTTTCGCTTTTTTTTTCCACACTAATTAGAATATTTAAAACGCCAAATTTCCAACAACAATCAATGATGAACGCAAAAGAAAAAAAAAAGAAGAATACCATGATAGCAAAGAAAGCAATAAATTTGAATACATTTACGCAAATATTGGCGCAAATTCATTGGCGAAAAGAAGAGGGGGGGAAAAAAAAAACGTTGTTCGTTCCAAAATTAAATGAATTGTATATGTGTAACATTTCGCCCCATTCATTTATTCAAACATATTTTAGATCAAACAATTTGTAGTTCAAACAATTCCATCGGTATTAATTTCAATTCGAGGAAATTCTTTTCACAAATAATATGAATATTGTCAGCAATGTTTTGACATTGAAAGAGAGAGAGAGAGAGAGAGAGAGAGAGAGAGAGAGAGAGAGAGAGAGAGAGAGAGAGAGAGAGAGAGAGAGAGAGAGAGAGAGAGAGAGAGAGAGAGAGAGAGAGAGAGAGAGAGCTAGAATGCGAGAGAGAGAGGAAGGGAGAAGGAGGGAGAGAGGAAGGGAGAAGGAGGGAGAGCGAGATAGAAAGAGAAATAGAAACAAAAATTTCCATAATCAAATAACAATAAATATGTAATGAAATTGTATGGAAAATAACATTTTCCAGTGTTGAATTAATATATTCTTCATTTATTTATCCATGATGCGTCGAAGAGTGGATTTTGAATAAATACCATTTTCTTGAAATACCAGTGGCAATTGATCCTCTAATTTTTTTTTTTTTTTTTTTTTTTCAAATTTAAATTAATATTTAATCGAAAATGAAAAAACATAAATGCCAAGTTGTTCATAAAGGTGAACTTGTTGAACTTCAACTAAAACCATTCACTTTAGTTAAGTGGTTACAAACCCTTTACAAATGAATATATAATCAAATTTAACAGTACTATATCAAGGAACATTTGTGGTATAAATTTTCGATGAGTGATGCATTAATGCAATTACATTTCCTAAAATATCGATTTTCCATTTGAAATTCACAACGAATAAATTGGCTGTATATAAAGCCATTTAGTTGCCATATTTCATTAATTTATTTTAATTGATTCAATTTAAGCATTTCTCTTTGTATCAATAATCATGTATACAATACACATTGATTGTTGCCAATTGCATGATATTTCTCATCATTTAATCAAAAATAAACAGCATCAAGCCATTTAGATGTGAATTGATCATATTATTATTGATGTTAGTCTCTTTTGCTTCAAATTGGACGCTCTTTTTTTTTATTAGTTTAATATTTCATTTGTTCCATGAATGATTTGACAAAAGAACAAAAAAAAAAAAAAAAAAATGTCATGCATGATATCAACAATTATTTAAATTTTTTCTATTCTTTTTTATATATATTCAACAAATACTTGATAAAATAAATATCACAAATCGTACTCGACAAAAAGAAAAACAAAAAAAAAAAAAAAAAAAAATATGACAAATGTTCGTTAAAAATAATCGTAATATCATTAAAACAATTTCGCAGGGCGAAAAAAATGAAATTGGAAGACAAAAAGCCATATCGATAATGGTCGGTGGAATGACGTCAAACGTTTAAATCGCGTAAATGTGTTGAATTTGGAAAAAAAAAAAGATGCATTTGTCATGCATGCCACGTGCAATTTACAAATTAATAGTAAAAGTTTTATTACACAATTATATTAGTATGTGTTGAATAAGTTTTGATGTCACCCAAAAATTATTATCTATTTCATTCAAAGCTTTCACATAAAAATTCAACCATGTTGATATTGTCAGTTCAATCAATGGATTTTTCAAAGTATTGAAATGATTCTTCTTTTATTGTTCATCAGAATTTTTTAGAATATGTCAATTGCACGAGTCACACGCTATACAAATACGTAAAACAGATAAAAAGAGAAATAGCAATAATGAAAAATGATCACAATATCAGAAAAATTAACAAAAGAATCGAGTTTATAGCATCTTGAAGAGAGAGAGAGAGAGTGAGAGAGAAAGAGAGAGAGCAAGAGAGAGAGAGAGAGAGAGAGAGAGAGAGAGAGAGAGAGAGTGAGAGAAAACTAAATAATTTGTTTCAATTAGTGAATGCCTTATCATCTTCTTCAGTTAGTACAATATGTACATCATTTTCACCGTAACTTACGTGATTTTACATTTAAATGGAAAATTTAGTCAATGAACAGCCTGTTATAGTGTATAAATATGACTATTATTTAATAAATTCGATCAGAGAGATTTCGTTTCTTTTTTTATTTTGCAAATAAATTCTCATTTCCCGTTGGTCACAAGGATCCGGTTTATTCCCGTCGCGGTTGGGTATTTCATAATTTAATTCTTAATCGAAGGATTTAGAATGAACATTGAATGTAGTGACAAGTTTATTAAGTTATTTATGGTTGAATATACAAAATAAGGATACTGAAAACTCTATCATCATTTATTTTATCCATGTCATGATGAATTTACTATTTTTTTTTTTTTTTCAAATCCGAAAATCTTTGCAAAGTTTGTGAGCGAAATAGTTAGAAGATTAACCATCAAATTCTGATTATAATAACACATAATGCTTGGAAATTGTTCGTTTTCATTTTGTCAAGAATTTTTATTCAACCATAATGATAGATATTTTTCATTATATATACACACATTTATAAGCGAAACCCACATTCGCTTTTATTCAACATTAGTGGGTCTAAAGTAGACATTTCATAATCCAAAATATGGAAATTATGATCTTTGATTTTAACATTTGCATTTGATTTAATACATTTCCAAACATGTTACATTTTAGCTTTGTCAAGCTTTGTGAATAGCACTTTTTTTTCTTCTTCTTTATCATACATTAGATAGTTGCTAATAAATTTTTGATATTATTTATTAAAATGATGTTTAATTAAAGAACCTTAACAGTGCATTTATTACAAAATGCATTTTATTCATCTCTCAAATATACCGAAATGTCATCAATTTTAATGCTAATTTTCATTATGAAAAAAAAAAAAAAAAAAAAAAACAAAAATGAAAAGAAAATATTGCATGATGCATCCACAATTTAAGTGCAAAAAACTCATATTTTTTCTTTTTATTTCGTTTTTGTTTTTGTTTTCGTCGACATTACATTCACCGAACAGGTATACAATTTTCACATGAAAAACGGTGGAAATTCTTTATTCATTTTTATTAAATAAAATAGCAAGGACAACCTCGAGTGTCTTTGAACAAAATGTATACGTAATATGGTGGCGTAACTTAGTTCAAGTGTTCGGCATTAAGATGAGCATTATTGTAAATGTGTGATTCAATGAGCGGTGTAGTTGAAGTGAAAAAAAAAAAAAAGAAACAAACAACAACTAGTAGCTAATACAAGCTGTCGGCGATTAATACGCAACATTATAGAAAATGGTGTTTTTCGTCATTTTTTTTCTCTCTCTCTATCCATCACACTCTCTCTCTCTCTCTCTCTCTTGCCCTCTCTCGCTCTCTCTCTCTCTCTATATATATATATATATATCCATCCCACTCTCTCTCTCTTGCCTTCTCTCGCTCTCTTTCTCTTTCTCTCCCACACACAATTTCGTTGGTTTATTTTATAAATAATGCGGTGGAAAAAGTAAACCAGAAAGAAGTGTTTCGTGGTAATGCAATTCAACCCAACCAGAAAGGTTACGCTTCAAACGAAACAACAACAACAAGAGAAAAAAAAAATGAGAAGATATTTTCTTGTTTTGTGTTACAATAAATTTGGATTATAGAGTTTAGTAGTGAATGTTAATGGTCGAAAGATCCTATGTTTATGAAGATGATGCAGATAAAATGAGCCGCTAGGGGGATGAAAATGGATATTATTATTTTGATAAATAAGTGCAAAAACTATAAAATTATGAAAGCAAATGGAACACCGCTATTAACAAAGAAACCAGAAGTATGAATGAAAATAAATGTGCTGTTGTTATTTATTTCAACTTTTATTGATGGAAATATACCGTTTGTTTTTCCCTTTCTTGTAAATTATTTCAAAAAACAAAACGATAAATAAAGACATGGTTTCTACAAGAAAGTAAAAGTCAAGCACAATTCGAAAAAGAGAGGAGGAAAGACAGACAGACAGAGAGAAAGAGAGAGAAGGATAGAGAGAGAGAGAGAGAGAGAGAGAGAGAGAGAGAGAGAGAGAGAGAGAGAGAGAGAGAGGTGTTCATGTATTAAAAGGTTACAACAACAGGACAGGTTATTCATTTCAGTTATATGTCATCTTCGATTGACCTTTGAGCATGACAATTTCGAAAACTCAGCATTGAATAGCAAAACAAGTACTAGTCGACTGTCACAGTAAATATAATAAGTAGTAATAAATGTAATATGAAAAACATCATTTTCTAATACACTCATTGAGTTAAATGATGTAATGATAATGACCGACAATTTTGAGTATTTGCACAGTTACATTCGCCAAAGTAGTTTACACAGTAGATGAATGACGAACCCACGCACATGAACACGATTTTGCGTTTATTTTAGTTTGGGGGGAAACGATGAAGTGAGGAACGGAAGAAGAGATATAATGAGAGATTTGTTGGTGCGTTTTATAACTAAACTTCAAACTATAAACGTTTCATTTGATACGTGAAATTTGTTACAATTTTAACAAACACCATATTTTGATGTAAAACCATTTCATTTAATTAACCACTTTTGGATGCGTTGGTATTTTGCATTTCGTTGCACGCCCCATGTATTTGCTGTTTTATTTGAATGTAAACAACCGTCCTTTTCCAATTTTGTATTTGAAACTTTATTTACGTTTTCGGGGTGAACAATATTGATGATGATAATGATAATGATAATATCACATGAAATACTTGTGTATTTTGCAAAATGCCAAAAATGACATTTTCATCGTCATCGTTTGCACAAAAATACTAGAATTACATATATATATTCACAATTGACGCACGATATGCGCTCGTTTGTTCAAAATTAATTAATATTTCGCTTCGAAATGAAAACGAAACCGTTTATATTCCAGCATTGTGTATGACGTCGTTCAAAGGTCTTCATTATTGTCATTCATTTGTATTTGAGCTATATAACTAGTGCTGGGCTAACAAAAATTATATCGTTTTTCGTGTGCTGTTTATTTTGTTTCTGTTGTTGTTCTGTTCTCTGTTTCCTCTCTCTCCCTCTCTCCCTCTCTCCCTCTCTCCCTCTCTCCCTCTCTCCCTCTCTCTCTCCCCTTCTCTCTCTCTCTCCCTCTCTCTCTCCCCTTCTCTCTCTCCCTCTCTATCTCTCTCGCTTTCTCTATCTCTCACTCTCTCTGTCACAAAATAATAACTAATCGTTGTCAGTCATTGGTGGTTTATTGAATGGTTTTGTAACTTCATTCAACTCATTTAACAATGTATTTCTTATCAACAAATCAAAGTTGTATTTATTATGTTAAAATACGATAAATAAATTCGAAAAGGAATTGTTTAGAATATTGAAAAATAAATGTAACCCAATGACACCCACAGTGTAAAAGGTCAATTTATTCGCAAACACATTAAACAGAAAAGTATGCGTTTTCTACAAACAGTTCAGTTGTTTTTTTCTTTACAATTTACTGTGTAAAAATGTGCATATTCTTTTGATTTTGACGAAATCTATCAAAATTTCGAATTAAACTGATTTTTAAGAATCAATTCGGTTTTAATTATATTTGTGATTCCTTTTCTACTGAAATTTTAAGTTCAAAGCATTCTCTTTACGAACAATAGCCATCTTATGAACAATTAAGTAAGAATTTCGAATTATCATTTGAATCAAAGGCTTTTGTTGACAACTCTGATCAAAAAGTGTTTTTTTTCCGCCCGTTACACTTTTAAATACACAATAAAAAGAAAAACAAATGATGGCAAATGTGTTGTTTTGACCAACATTCATCTCTGTTTATTGACTTAATTTATATTGTAATATGATCAAATTAAACACAGTACAATCGATGAAAAACAAAAAAATTTTTCACACATAATCGATACTCCAATTTCAAACTACCTTATTTAGTAAGCCATCTTAAAATCGAACAGATGGCATTGAAATTTTTGCCACACGCAGCTCTAAGCATATATTCGAATGAGCAGAAAAAGAGAATGAGCGAAATATATACACACACACACACACATGTTTCACGCATCACGCATAGTATGCCAGTTAATTATGGAATGCTGATTATTAATGGACCACATCAAGTGCGAATCACTCAATCGCAACATCGTAAATGAGCTGACCAACCTCTGATAAAGCAAATCAGACATTGGCCGCGACCGAGTTATTACATTATATGAATATTGGTAATCAAATATAATCTGGACAAACAAAATGAGTGCGAGCAAATCATTAAAATAAATAATGTAGAAAATCATAATAATAATCATAATTTTTTTTTTCTCCGAGCCTTTACGATGAAATAACTAGTTCATCAAGTGAATTTTCTTCATGCTTATAGTTGAAATTGTAGATTTTTGATTTTGGTTTGATTTGGTTTTGTTCAGTTTAATTTTATTTCTCCTTCTTGCTTTTCTTCTCTGATTTGTTAAATGACACAAAGTGTTTCATGCAATAATTGTGACATTTATTTCCAGTTTTGTGTTACGGAAGAGCTTAAATCACGGAATTGGCCAGTGATGACTGGTGAATGAAGAATGCATGTTGTCGATGAAAGCAAAAAAAAAAAAAAAAAAAAAAAAACGAGGAATTGTATCAAAGAAATTACAAATAACTGTATCATTTTAAATGAAATCGTTCAAACCAATTTGGGTCATCAATCAATCATACGTGTATTGAACATGAAATGAAATGAAACAAATGCCAGAAATGAAATGAAAAATATAAACAATAAATCACATCGTTAAACACTTCAAATCGAATCAAATCAAATGGATTGAAAATTGTGGTTTTCATTTTTACAAATTCATAAATTCATATGAATGACGTAGAGAAAAGCTATTTCGGATATCAAAAACCTCAACATTTTTTAGTAAACATAGACACTAATTCAATTAATACACTGTGTACTTGTTTATACACAAGTATTCTGCATATTTACAGAAATCAATAAACTTATTTCAACGGATGTCCTTGTCATTTTTCAAGCTAGGAAATCACAATTCACTTTCACATCAATTGTTCATTCATTTGGAATTTGAAGTTCAACTATTTTTAAAAATAAATTGTGTAAAAAAAGACAAAAAAAGAAAAAAAAAAAAAAAAAACAAAAAATTTGGTTGAAACTCAAGTCATAAATTATTGATATTGTTTGAATGTGTGTGAATCGTACGTCATGTTATGAAAAGCGTGTATGTGTTGGTATTCTGCATTATTTTGTTCATTAATTAATCCAATTAAAATGTTTACTTGAAGCAAAATATGCACGTTTGAATTGAATGAAATGTGATGTCACAGCACATGTCTGTTTGAATACTTTTGAATATTGAAATGCCAACTAAGTGAGAATTGAATTGAAATTATGTGACCGGTTTATGATGTATGCTCATTGCTTAAAATGTGCAATTCTACAATTGATCTTATTATTGATTTGCGGGGGGCGAGGGGGGTGGTTGTTGGAGAAAATGTGCGATAAACACCAAAAACCGCATTCCGTATGCACAAGTACATCCCATAGAAACAAGCGACTAAAATTTCAATTTAATGAACATCGCTTGAAGCGATAATGGAAAACATTTTTTTTACATACCAAAATTCTAATCGAAATTTACTAAGATTAAAATGCAAATTTCGTTTAAAAGTACCCCGTTTTACGTTTAAACACATGGAAAATGCGCAACAAATTCTACGATTTAATTGAACCCAATTCAAGTCACACATGTATAATCACTTGAACAGAAAAATGAAAATATCACAAATGCATTTTAACAAATTTTCGATGAATGCTACAAAATACGATGAAAATGAATAAAACCAGAGAAATGGTCCATTATTTACCGAGAATTCGATATAAATGCAAATGAATTTGTTGATAAAATAGTGTTTAGAAATTTGATTGAATTTGTTTGCAAGAATGTTATTGACATTTTCCATTTTTCTCAAAGTTTAAAATTCAAGCTTGAATTGAAGTGAATGAATAAATGGAAAAAGTTCAAGTAATTTTGTAACTTTTTCTTTGGTTTTGAAGATTTTTTTTTTTCATATTTTTTTCCTTTTAAAGTATCAAAATTCAAAACTCAATAACATGCACGAGACAAACGTTCGCTGAAAATTCATCTTTTTTTTTTTGTTTTCAACGTAAATTGTGTCCCTAAGTTTTCATTAGAATTTGACTAATTTCCATTGTTATTCATGCATAGAATTTCTCTTCTTACTGGCATGTAAAACACTGAACTCGGCACAAACGACAAACTTGTGGCCACACTTTATCAGACCATTTTTTTCTTGCCATTCTGACGACATAAATGCACATGAAAAAAAAAAAAAAATAAATTTCGAATGTGTTCAATCAATAATTACTTCACATATTCGATTTACAATGACTTGCAAAAAATTAGCGATATTTTTTCTCTCAATACAAATTGAAAAAAGAAAAAAAAAAAAAAAAAATTAAAACATTTGTCGATTGTCGATTATTTTTAATTGTTCGGAATTTGCTTGATGTTGTGTGTTTTTATTTTCAATTATTTGTGAACGCCATATTTGTGTAATTTTCGCTTAACAATCTGTAACACAAATATGAAAACAACATTTTTCAGCAACAATAATCAACACCACTCAATAAATGCAAACAATTTTCTACCCAATCTAATGTAAAATCCATAAAATTGCGAGGGCAAAAAAAAAGTTTCCGCCATTTTTAAACATATTAATTGACTGATATGCTGCTTAATATCAGAACAAACCGTTTTTTATTTTTTTTTTTTTCTTTTTCATCTTTTCCATATGTTTTACCACCAACAATACGGCATCGTAATAAATAACTGAAGAATTTCAAAAAAAAAAAAAAAAAAAAAAGAACAAAATGAAAAATGAACAACCAAAAACAAATAAAAACATGAGCTGACACAAAAATTGAAGAAAAAAAAAAAAAATTAGAAAAAAGTAGAAAAAACAAAAATTGCAGTAGCCGCAAGCAATTATAAAATTTACACAAAATTATATACTCAGTCAAGCGCATGAAAAATTTTTCTAAATTGTTTTATGAAAAGCACATATTTTTATAGCGCGGTGTTGTTGTTGTTGTTGTTGTTGTTTTGGCGCTTATTATAAACGATTGCTCGCATTTGTGTTTTGTAAATAATGTAAGTGCTTAAAATTCTATGCATTTTTTTTTTCTCTTTTTTTTTTAAAAAAACTGCAGTATTTGATTTTGGTTTTTGTGTGTCAGTGAATAGCAGTGGATTGCGTGTGAACACAATTTACGCACGAATGCGGCTTTCGAAATGGAATCTAACTGTTTCACAGCAGCAGCAACAACAACAACACAAAAACACGCACACACACACACGCGTGCACGCACACACTGCACATATACACTGAATGCATTATAAAATTAAAGTTGAATTCGAGAAAACAAGCCCATTTCAGAAAGTATTCAGATCATAATTTGAGCAAATCAAAAGTGTGCAAATAAAACAAATGTATAAATGTCAGAATGGCAAACACATACACACGCACACGTACACACTTTTCAGTTACAGTTTTTCAAACGAAAAAAAAAAAACTAAAACGAAAAATTGTGTTGCCATTGCGGCATTTTTGCAAAATAAATGAAAAAGAAACGCATCAAAAAAATATAATGCTATAGAGACACACTATATGTGTAATTGGAAAAATGAAAATGAAAATGAGATGAAGATCAAATGACGTTCAAGGTATTCAAGTATTTAGCATTGTTTATGTATATACTACATTGGCGTCTCTTTACCTTTCACCTTGAGGTAATTTGGTATTTAAGTGGCTAAAAACTGTTTCTAACACAGATTTTTTACTATTTATTTGCTTAAGCAAACGATGCATGCTTAACGCTTTATAAATGAAGATAGTTTTTTTTTTTGTTTTTCTTCATCAGCCATAGTTGATTGTTTCAACATACAGTGCGTTTACAAAGTTTTTCTTTTTTTTTTTCGTTTTTCGTTTTTTTTTTGTTTTTCGTTTTTTTTTTTTGTTTTTCGTTTTTTTGTTTGTGTTTTTTTGGTTTCATGCATTAGCCACAGCTAAAAGCATACATACATGTCGACACATATAAAATCAAGATTTCTCATATAAAAATTCACTCTCTCATCATCTGATCAAAGCCACATTGGTTACATTATAGTGAATTCGAAAAGTGAGCGCTTATTATAACACACTCATACGCATTAGCGTAGATTTCATACGGTTATAACCGGTCTTACAGCACAGCGCAGCACAGCACAAAAAAAAAAAAAACCAGAACGAAATGTAAAGCGTGTAATATTCTTATTTTGTACAATTTTTATTCGATCTTAAATATGAAATTTTATTTGGTTTTTGGTGTTTTCATTTTGTTTTGTTATTCTTCTGTTTGTTTTGTTCATTTCTGGTTTTTTTTCTCTTTTTTTTTCGTTTTTTTTTTTTTTTTTTTGTTGATCCCCTTTCACTTTTTCCATTCTGTTTTCAACTCTCGTCAACATTACCAAAAAATCTCATACGATGATGAATGAATCATCGTCTATTATTTTTTTTTTTATATTGAGAGATATGTAAATAACACATCGTTAAATAATTCAGACGGTTTTTTTTTTGGCCGCTAACAAAAATGCATTGAGACAAACAATTTATTGAAATTATGAGCAACAAGAGTATGATTTATTGTTAATTTTGTTGTCGCGATTTTGTTATTTTATGATTTTGCGTTCGTAAACTAAAAGTACATGTACAAGTGTGATAGATATTTTATTTGTTGATTCATTCAGCGCCGTGACATCGATGATTTGACACTGTATCACAAGGCTATTGCGAATATTTTCAACAAGTACATGATGTTCACTGAAAAGCATACATTTTTTTCCTTTTTTTTTTTTTTTTTTTGACAGAAAATTTTATTCATTTCATGTTTATCGTAGAAGGGCGTATGTTTATCGCCCTTATAAATAGAATCGATGAATGTATTCTAACTGGTTTTGCATAATTATTGAAAAAAAAAAGAACTGTTAATGTTTATTAATTTCATCAATGATACCTAACTTAGTGGAAAATTTCTACTAGAAATGAAAGAAAAACTGATCGAAATAAACATTTCGTTCTTTCATATCCCAAGCAAATACCTATGAACCGAAACAAAATCGATAAATTCAATGTTTCAATTATAATTGATTTTTATTGAAAGAAATTTACCTATTGAATTTCTGCAAACTCTAAGCACTTATTAATTTTGTTGATTTGAAAAAAAAAAAAAGAAAAAAAAAAAAAATCATTTCAGTTTCACTTCAATTGGTCGTGTATAATTCAAGAGAGAAAGAAAGAAACAAAAAATGATTATTGCTACTGGCAATGTATTTGACAACATTTTCCAAACGAAAACAAAAGAGAGATAAACACAAGAAGAGCAGTGAATGTATGATTACAAATTGCATAATCATCTAATCAACTTTCATCTCGCCTTCATAGGCGCTCACTCTGTGAATGAATAGGCATCACGTGTAAACGTGATCAGTACACACAGCATGTCGATCTAATGATATATCAGTTTAAGAGAATGGCAAAGATTGAATAAGAGATAGATGAATTTGAAGAGAATGAGTAAAAGAAAGAGAAAAAGGAAAAAGAAAAAGAGTGAAAGAATAATACAGCTAGAAGAAATAATAATATTATTAAAAAAAAATGATCATAAATTCAATTTACCGTTTCCTTATTTAAGAGTTATTTGCTGTTTTGCAAATGCATCCATAAAAATTCCAAATAAAAAAAGAGAAAAAAAAAAACTAGTGAGAACAACTGGTCATAATAAAATTGTTCATTACCTGCATCTTTTACCGTAAAATGAATAGCAAAACAAAATAAATGATTATCCATTCAATTCATCGGATGCACACATAATTACCGATTCACAATAAAAAAAAAAAAAAAAAAATTGAAACGTCTATATGCACGTAGTCATTATTGATAGCCTCATTTTGTTCGAATCATTCAAACAGTGACAAAAATTCAGACCATTGAATTGTTGTTTATTTTAAAGTTTTTTTATCTTGTAAGATATTCAAACTCCATAATCAATTTGAATCAATTAGTTTTTTCCATAATTTTTTTTTTTTGTTTTTTGTTTTTGTAAAAAACAAGTTCAGTTAGTAAAAACAACTTGTATGAGTCATATTATCTCTTGGTGTTTCTGTTTTTCTTCATATTTCTGTTTTTTTTCTTTCTTTCTTTTATTTTGTTGGTATTTCTGTTTTTTTTTTTGATTAATATGATTGATTTGCTTTGTTAAAAAAAACAAATTTTCCAAAAACGAAAGGAAAAAAAAGAAGAAAAAAAAATCGCCCAAACTCTAATATAAATTTGATCTTGACAATTTGCTGTGCATGATATATTTTGTTCAAGGTTTTGCCTATTGTCTGTGATCGGACACGCCACAAAAATATTCAAAAACTGCTACAATAATTCATCCAAAATATGGGCTACCTGAGAATTACGCAATTTTTTTGGTTTTTTTTTTTCACTTTTAATTGCTTTAAACTGATCATAATTTATTTTGAAAGCATTTAAAGGGAAAAAAAAGTGACTCAGATATTGATATCTTCTCAATGATATTTTCACATTAAGCAATTGTATTAACATTTGAAATGTTATTTAATAGAATATTCTAGTTCTTCATTTACGCAAATAAAGATTCGTAATATGTGAATATGCTATTAAATAAATGAATGAAACAATGAGTAAATGAATGACTGAATGAATGTGTTTGGTTCCATTCATTTCATCACTACGTCTCATTAGCAAGAATTTTACATTTTTACTGTGACAAATAAGCGTATGATGGCATAAATTTGAATAATAGACCACATATACACAAATGCCTAATTAGACAATATATAAACATATTCGAATGGTCTACATTTGTTGTTGCTGTTGTTGTTGTTTTTTTTTTTTTTCATTATTTTCGATGTGAAAAACAGCTTGAAAAACAAAACAAAACAAAAAAAAAAACACACACACACACAATAAACGAAACAAAATAAAAATCAAAGCGAATAATAAAATCGAACAAAAATGTAGTAATTGGTCATGGTTTGTTGGTCTTAATACCAGACAACATTCAGAAATCGATTGCGAATTTTCACTTTTTTCTGATCAATTCCATATGATTGCCAAATCATTATTAAAGTATTTCTATTTTAACATCATATTATATCAAATTTGATATTGATTTACGTATATACCAATGAACAATTGCATTTTTGTTTTTTTTTTTTATAAAATCGAATTTCGATTTATTGATGAATCGAATTTTATTTTTCCAAAAAAACACCTAAAGTTACATTTAAATAAACAATAATTCCACTGATATGAATGTCTCATTGATGAAATGCGCAAGAATTGTGTGCACCAAAGAGAAAGAGAGTGAGAGAGAAAGAGAGAGAGAGAAAGAGAGAAAGAGAGAAGGAGAGAGAGAGAGAGATGGAGAGAGAGATGGAGAGAGAGATGGAGAGAGAGAGAGAGAAAGAGAGAAAGAGAGAAAGAGAGAAGGAGAGCGAGAGAGCGAGAGAGCGAGAGAAAGAATTTATCAATGCAAGTGAAGAACGACACCAATTTAGGTGTAACCGGTACACAAACCATTTAAAGCGAAAATATTAGTGGCCAGTACACACAAATCAATTAGTAATCAGTGCATGAGTGATGCTTTAATTATGAAATTAATTTATATTTTCTTAATTAAACATTGCGTGCATTGAAATGAAAATATCAAATAGCCAATAAAAGTAAAGTGTAAAAAGTATTTTCGGTTTAAAGTTGGTCAATTTTGCATTAGTTGGTGTTGTTTTTCTTATTTTTTTTTCTTTCTTTTTTCCATCGATGATCTTGGTGTGAATTTTATTGCACTATATGAGCAATAAATTTTCTATTTGTGTTAAATGGTTCAAAGCCTATCGGAACGCTTCTTATTTTTGTTTTTTTTTTGTTTTTTTTCTTCTTTTCTCTCTTGATTAATTAATAATAAAATGCCAATTCTCTGATGGCATATCGTACATTCAATTCATATTCTGCACTCAAATTTATTGGCAAACATATTGAGACAAACTGAATAGTAGCATCGACATAGATTTCCGCAGACACAAAAGCTTGTAGTCATTGGAAAATCTGGGTTAATATGGCGGATACTCAATAGGAGTAATAAAAACAAAAACAAGAAATGAATTTACTAAATAGGCGCACATTTTTGTTTTGTTTTTTTGTTTTTTTTTTTTTTGACTGAATAAATAACTTTCGAACATAGAATAATAAAATCGAAACAGTTAAATAAAATAAATAATTACGCTCATCTCTAAATGATGTATGAAATGCTATCGATGTAAACACAAAAGAGCCAACTAAATTCTAATATTCATGTGCGAGTAATGTTTACTAAATATACATATGGCGTGTTAATTGCCATTGATACATTGTATTGTGACAATATCGTATATTAGTTATTATGAACGATTTTTTTTTTGTTTTTTTCCTTTTGAACTAACGTTCAGTTCAATAAATAATGTAATTGAGAGGAAAATAGTTCATTTTCCATCATATTAGCTCAGATTCAGACGATAAATATATAATATTCAATGGAAGAACATTGGTGATTATCAATTGTGATATGCATACTACTTATTTACTTACTTTATTTACTCTCTACATCGAAACTATGTAAGAAACAAAACTATGCCAATTTGATTAAATACGTTGGCTCAATCAAAACCACTAAATGAAAAGAAAGTCTATTAATCTGATGAACACATGTTTTTCGATTTATATCCTTGAAATACTAATTTTCACTCTTTATTCTACTTATCAATTTCAGTGTTTTACAATGACTCAATGTGTATGGCTTTGCAAAAATTTAAAGCAATTTTTGATTTTAACGATCTCAATCATTATGAAAGCTCATCAATAAACGTTCCAAATTGTTTTTTTTTTCTTTCTTTTTCTTTTGCTTTTTTTCTCTTTCTTTTTCTTTTTGTTTTTTTTTGAAAGTTGTGCTATAAAATGCACTTCAACTTAGCAACAAGTGATTACCACATAATTGTCAAAACAATAAATAATTTCAATTGAAATATGCTTTTATATAAAAAATTGAATATTTCATTGTTCATTGATAATATCGTCAATGAATTGTTAACATTTGGCAAATCAATTTCATATTACTAAAAATTTCATTTCAATTGATTGAACAGTCCATCTTTACCATTCAACAAAAATAGAACGTACAAATTTTTTTGTTCATTATGTCAATTGGATTATTTCGATATTCAATGAAATTGTTGAGTATGTCAGTCGAAAAAAACAATATACAAACGTTTTTTTGTTTTCTACTTTACTCTATTGTTTACACAAAAACATTTTTGTTAAAGTTTTGTTTATTTAATTTGTTTTATTTTTGGACTTTATGTAAATTGCTATCATTCAGTTAATTCATTTCGATATTTTGTTTTTAGAAATACTGTGAACTAAAAACAACACGATGAACAAATAATATGTTTTTGTGGTTGGTGTTTTTTATTTTTTTCCATGAAAAACGATTCTTGAATTGATCACGTTTACACACAAGAAGAAAATATTTATTAAATAGAATGCGATTAATGATAAATGAACTACGCAAACAATCATTTTATAGATTAGATTGATTCAATGGCCTAGTTTAAACTCTTTCTTTTTCACATACACTCTCTCACTCTTTTCCTTTCTCTAGATAAAATCTGTTACTACCAGAACACATCTGAAATATCTTCATGGTTTTTTTTTTTTTTTTTTTTTTTTTTTGTTTCATTCATCGTTTTTGTCAATGATTTTTACACAGAATCTAAACCAAATATGTGTAACACATGAGAGAATCAATTGTTTTTTGTTTTTGTTTTTGTTATGGCATCATTTCTCATAACTAGATCATTTGTGTTGAATGATGTTATATTTTCATTCTTATCATCATTTTATTTCATATGTTTTTTGTTCATGTATTGATCATTCATATTAATTGTTTTCAATTGTTCTTTTTTCTTTCAGGTAAGAGAGTAATTACTTATTATCGATATAAGTTGATCGCCACTAGGTATGGACCTTTTATTTATAGTGATCTTAAGTGCATTTTGGGTGACGTTGTCACTTTACGAATTTTGTTTTGATGAAATTTAAATGATTCATAAATCAATTATGTCAATCGTATCTTTGAGATCTGACTACATTTATATGCAATAAAACAGCAACAAAACCGATGAACTTTCAGTGGCACAGTTCAATTTAAAATGAAAAAAAAAATAAAAATAAAAATAAAAAATGTAAAGTAGGTTTTTCAGTAGCAATTCTCTTTGTTCTCGTTATTTGCAATTGAACTACTGATATCTATGACTTTTGTATAACGTTCAATGACATTTAAGTCGATGGATAAACTGAAATTATATAATAATAAAAAAAAACAACAACAATTTGTCTGTAAATGAATGCAAATATTATACAGTAGAATATGTCAATAACGGAGCATGCATTTAAGCGAAAAACGGTAAATAAAACCCGTATAAAATGCAATTATCTATTGGAATTTTCCATGAAAAATTATCTGCTGATGGTGGAAACTTTCCACTTACTTAGATGGCACCAAGAAACAAAACAAAAAAAAAAGTTTCATTCACTTTGAAAAATGTGCTTACACAAAGAAAATCGGAAAAAAAAAACAAATTAAGTCAAGTCGAAAAATAAAAATCAAAACAAAAATCAAAAGACATGTGATTTCCCGAAAAACCGTTATTCAGACAAAAAATAGAAAACATTTTTACTAATCCAAGAGTTTGAAAATGTGCACGTGAGTAACACACCCGCACTAAAAATATGTTATCCACTTTGTTCAATGTGCAAAATAGATGGTAGAAAATTTAATTGTACACAACAATTTAGGCATGAGACTAGGCTAATATCCATTTGCATGTCAACGGTTTCTTTGCAGCAAAAAAAAAACAACCACCATCACAAAAATTTACTGACATCAAATTTGTCCACTCATGATAATAAATAAAGCCTATCAAATCGTTAAAAACAAAATAAACATCGAAATTGATGACGTTAATTGAATATTTTCAAAAGAGAAATGGTCACAGTTAAATGTCAACAAAAAAAAAAAAACAAGTAAAATATTATAATGAAATCATTTAAAATGACATTTCATACACACATGCCATTACAAAAGTGGCTTTTTCTAGAAAATAAACAGTTCACAAAATTGACCGAAAAAGAGAAAAAAAAAACAAATTGATGAAATGGACAAATTTGGAATTAAAAATGACTGTTCCCATTAAATTTGGGGAAATTCCCACTTTTTGCTTTCAGATCATTCAACCATGCATTGATTTTTTACATTGACATTATATATATCACAACCGATAATGTCAATTAATTTTTGATTTATGTTATTATATTCTCATATCAATTATTTTAATTATCGCTCATCCTGAACTTGATTTACATCATATTTTTTTTTCTTTTGATCAAGCCACAAATGAAAGCGAAAGGGAATCTTCTTTGCTATAAAGAGCAGCCGCATCAGTGGCACAGAATGAAAGTTAACAAATTTAAAAAAAATTTCATAAAAACAATTATGATTGATTCGATGATAAATTTATAAATGCTGTTTGCATGCCAGTGTGTCTACACCAAACAATAAACAAATTCAAATGATTTGCTTTGATTTGACGAAGAGATATTTTCGTTACAGCATATTTTTAATAAGCTTTTCGTTTGTTTTTGTTTTTTTTTTTCGCTTTTAATTGTTTTCTTCAGTTAGTAAAAATAGAAATCGACCCTACTGAACATTTGTTTTGAAATTATAATCGCATACAATTGTATGCTACGATGGCATATGTAAGATGATCTCCTAATAGATTTATTTTTTCAACGTTGTCCACATGATGAATGAAAACTAATTCGCGAACACACGAACATATACATTCACATTTCAACGAAATGAAAAATATGTTTACACAAAATATTGATCATGTTTTTCTACTCCATCTCTCTCTCTCTCTCTCTCTCTCTCTCTCTCTCTCTCTCTCTCTCTCTCTCTCTCTCTCTAGCTCTCTCTCTCTCTCTCTCTCTCTCTCTCTCTCTCTCTCTCTCTCTTTATCTCTGTATCTCTCTGTCTCTCTTCCGCTCTCTTTCCTTCTCTCTCTCTCTCTCTCTCCCTCACTCTATCTCTCTTTCTCTCTTCCGCTCTCTTTCCTCCTCTCTCTCTCCGTCACTCTCTCTCTCTCTCTCGATTTTGATGTAAAATCTTCTACTTTTTTTGAATAAATATAAACGTCCTGCATTCATGTCCTGTTAAAACTTTATGTTTGGGTCCGAATCGGTAAGTTCGTTGTTCATTTGACTGAATACCTAAGCTCGTTGTTTTCGTGGAATAAATAAGCTTATTCATTTCGTTGAATTAATAAGCTCGTTGATTTTCAGTTTTTCAAACGAACAATGCCGAATTGTTGACATTATGCGATCGAGGATTTGAATATTTTGTCTGTTGAATTTGGGCAAATTGTTGTCTGCCATTTTGTTAGAAGATTTAAGAAGAATTTTTCTTCTCATTTTAAAATTGACATAAATTCACCTGAAAGCATTAATGTATTTGCGTAAGCACTATGACACTGATGGCGAGATATGGATATTTGAATAAATTATAACTATGATTTCATAATGCTCTTACATCTATATTTCTTGAAACAATTTTCATGTAATTTAAATCTTTTTTTTTCTTTTTTTTTAATTATGTATCATCTTGCAGATTCACTGCAAAAAAAAAAAAAAAAAAAAAAAAACCACTTAAACTCACTACAACAATTTAGTCATCTGTCATTTTCCCGTTGAACATCTTTTACATAAACCTTTCCACAGCGTGCAAACATGCATGCATGCTTTTGACAGTGAATTAAATGTAAAAGTTTCGTTTGTAATTTTTTTTTTTTTTTTTTTTTCTCTCTGAAATCTCAATACTTCAGTAGATTTTAAATTTAAAAACGTGTGTTCAAGTCCCTGTCTGTCATGAGGGACGACATGCTTATACTTATTGTAATATCGATGATATATATAATAGTCATTTTAATGCTATAAAATGCAAAATGCCGACCTCAATATTTTGGTAATGTATTTAATTTAAAGTCCATTGGTGGAATTAACTGACGCTTCATAATACCAGGCCAAATGGTTTCTATTTATTTATTTCTAGTCATATAATAATATATCTTGATTGAAATTCATCGACTCATTGCCGTTTTAAGATTTGGCATTTCAATGGAATCACACAAATTTAAGTCACACGAAAAAAAAAAAAAAATATTCATTCGTAATAACTACTTTATGTTCAAACGAACCAAAAATGAAGAAGAAAGAAGAGAGAAGAAAGAAGAAGAAGAAGAAGAAGAAGAAGAAGAAGAAGAAGAAGAAGAAAAGATGAAAAAAAACTATCTAAATGGATGGTCAAACGAGACGACTTTGCTCGAAATTAATGTTTAATCACATAATTGGTCGTAAATGATTGCACACAATATTTTGATGATTGTGTTGATTTAGTCCGTATTTTGAGGAAGAGATTGTGCGAGAAAAAAAAAAGAATATCATCAAAATAAATTAAATTAAATCGCATGTGACGAATAGAGCCGCCGGCGAGCTACTTCAACATTTTATTACGTTAGAAAAATCTGTTGTTGTTTCAAGAGAGAGAGAGAGAGAGGAAAAGAGAGAAAGAGAAAGAGAGAGTGAGAATATGAGTGTTTGTTGCCAACTACAAATGACTTGTGCGCTACTTAACTATCTCTTTCTCTGTTTTTTTTCTTTCTCCGTTGCCAACGCTCGTTTTGTACATTCTAAATTCGTGTATTCGGTTTCATTTTCGTTTTCATTTTCGATGGTTGATGCCAGTATGTGTATATTACTCGACAGAATTTGTCGGTCTATCTCCTACATAACTGTTGCTTTTTTATTTCTTCGTTTTTGCTCCTTTTTTATTGCATAATTTTTTTTTTCGACAAAATGACAGAACACAATAGCCATGCATATTATATTATATTAAGTTGTAGAATTGAAGAAGAAATCTGTGCAAAGATAAACATGTGCGAAAATCAACCGCTGTTAATTTTCGTATATTCTATATGCCCTCTCTCTCTCTATTTCTTTCTTTCTCTCTCTCTCTCTCTCTCTCTCTCTCTCTCTCTCTCTCTCTCTCTCTCTCTCTCTGTATCTCTGTTTTTCGCTCTGTCTCTTTCTCTGTGTGTATGTGTCTATTGATTGACAAAACGTTGGTTTTCTTCCGTAGCACCAGACCAAGCTATGCATCAATTAAAGCAAACCGTTTCATTCATTTAGTGTGTTCGGCTTTATGTCGTATGATATTGTTATTGTTGTTTTTTTTTTCTGTCAAAATTCGCAAACAACAGGAAGCTGCCACCATGAAATTTCATCAACAAGACATAAATGGCAAATTCCGTATATTAGACAAATCATTTTATACACATGAAACAATACATACAAGTGAATTCACTGAATAATACTTTGATGAGTGTCTCTTGTTAAGTGTACGGGCCATTTTTTTTTGTGTTTTCGTTTTAAATAATTCTTTCAATAAAATCCTTAAAAAAGTTTTGGTGCTTATTTCTCGATCTCTCTCTCTCTCTCTCTCTCTCTCTCTCTCTCTCTCTCTCTCTCTCTGTGTATGTTTTTTTCTTCCTTTTGATTTGAACTAGATATTGTCTCTTTTTTTTCCATTGTTGTTATTGTTTGATGAATAAATGCGGTAAACATTTGCATAAAATTTTGCGTGTTATTCTTTTCGATTATTTAATCGAAATTATTATCATTTCGTTATTGTGTATGAGTTTTTGCAAACAACTAAGCGCATTCGACACGGTCTTTCACAAAATCACTCATTTTCAATACGATTATCTAATTTTATTTCTTTTGGTTTTGTTTTGTATTTTGTCTATGTTTCGTCTCATTCTTTTTTTTATGCGAATATTTCAAAATTAGCGTAAATTTCATCGAAAAATTAACTGATCATTAGTCGGACATGATTTCATCATTTCTCTCTCATTCTCTCATTTTTGCCTCTCTGTGCCTCTCTCTCTCTCTCTGTGTGTGCCTCTTTCTCTGTGCCTCTCTCTCTCTCTCTCTCTGTGTGTGCCTCTTTCTCTCTGCCTCACTCCTTCTCACCCTGACTCTCTCTCTCTCTCTCTTTCTCTGCCTTACAATTTGACGTTAAACATTGTTAATTTCATGCTATGTTTAAAATGCGAGTAACAAATGGTTTGTTACATATGTTTGCTGGAACTTTTTTTTGGTTTTGCTGCATTGATTTTCTTTTCCTTTTATTACATTTTTGTTTTTGAGAAGATTAATTTGATTTAATGACATTTTTACTTGGTAATCAATTCGACTCGTCACATTGATGCTTTTTGAACTTTGTTTCTCTCTTGCATTGGCATTTTCTTTCTGTTTTTGCGTTTTTTTTTTTTTTTTTCATAGAAATCACGGGAAGGGCGATATTTAAAATAAATTTGATTTTTAATTGCGCTACGATCGAGCCCGTCTCATGAACCTTATTCAATCACATTGGAATTTTGGTACTACTAGTAATCATATGGCGTAAGCATAGCAATATAAATATGAACATAGAGATCGCTTAAAACACTCGAAAAAATGAATGAGACATGCGATTAAAAATCGAAATGTTTCATTTTTTTATTTTAGTATGTAAGTAACTCAAATGAAACTGTCCATTATAAAGTAAATGTGAAACCGATCGAAAACAGAAAAACAAAAAAATATATGTGTTCCATGTTTTCAACTAGCAATGCCATAGAGAATTCTCTGTTCATTGAATTTTGATTCATTGTTATAATAATGAATTTGCGTTGCTGTTTGTTTGTTTGTTTTTTTCTCTGATTTTAAATTGCAATTTTACATTCGAATACAACTTATGCATTTGCAACAAGTTATAGAATAGTGTAGTCGTTTAGTTGTCATCGCGTGTATTCGATATGGCGGTCTATTTGAGCTATAAAGATAAGCAAACCACATCAACGACAACAACAACAACAACAACAACAACAACAACAACAGTAATAACAAATATAATATTTACGCGAATTGTTTGTAATCGATATAGTCACGATATAAAAACGATTGCGCTTTGGTTCTATCTAGTTGCATGCAAAACCATTTTTATTTCACTCATAAAACCACAAGTAATGCATTAAAATCGAGAAGAAAAAAAAAAATGATTAGAGCTTGATTTTGCCCATTTATTTATTTTATTTTTTTGTTTTTATTTCAAATTCTGAGGATTTTTCTCTATTAATTTCATCTCTTTTATTTTCTTCCCTTTTGACTTGTTTCTTTTTATTTCCTCTTTTATTTTTTCGTTGACCAAACACAGTTTCATATTATTTTGAGAGTAAAACAAAATCGTAATTTCTACATGAGAACCAAAGAAATTTGGTCGGAATTGTGTTATCAAAAACTGGTTTTAAATATATGATTTGATATTTTAAAATGTTAGGTGCAATTGAATAAAACCGGCATATTTCACTTAAAGATTACAATCGCCATTCATTCTTAATGGATATATTTACAATTCATGTCTTGAATAAAAAAAAATTAATCAAAATGCACATAAATGCGCGTATATTTCGTTTCGAATATATTTTAAAAGAAACATGCGCTTACATTCATCATTTTATTGAAAAACTTTGCTTGCATTCTTGATTAAATTGAAGGCAATTCATCAACTTTTTCTCTCGTCCATTCAAAATTGTGTATAAGCAACAAAGCCAATATTCATTGTACGAAACAATGTAAATCGCACAATATTCAAATTCACACAAGCATTTTGGTCATCTAAAAATACAATATCAAATAAAATTTTGTAGCACATGTACGTTTCCGATGCTCATGAGATTCTCTCTCTTTTAAATTTGTATATATTCTTTTGTATGTGTGTTTTTTTTAGACAATAAAATACACTAGTTCTACTGATCAAAGTCAAAAGGAAGAGATAGAGAGAGAAAGAGCGACAGAGAGACAGAGAGAGAAGAGAGAGAGAGAGGGAGAGAAAGAGAGAGGGAGAGAAAGAGAGAGAGAGAGAGAGAGAGAGAGAGAGAGAAAGAAAGAAAGAGAGAGAGAGAGAGAGAGAGAGAGAAAAAGAAGGAAAAGAACGAAAACAATTGAGAAATTCTGTATCATATTATTCATATTACAAAGCGTACTTATCTAACTATAAATCTAATAGCAAATCATTTTAATATTCGTGCGTGATAAATTACGTGATTATCAACAAACTTATAAAAAAAAAAACAAATTTGATTTAGAAGAATAAATGCATTCGAAGAAAAAAAGAAAAGCATGTGTTACATTGAGCAAATCATTAATCAACAATAAAAACTCGTGTTTTTTTTTTATCAATAAAAAAGAGCAATGTTATCGTCACAAACTAAAAAGAAAAAAAAAAACTAATACGAATTGTAAAAAGTGCTTGAAATACTTTAGAAATGAAAATAAGACGATGGTTGTTTATTAATTTGTTGGTGATGTAACTATTTTTAGAAATGACATTGTAGTTTTACCGTTATATGTACATTTTCAATGTAATTACAATTATACTTTGAACGATTTACCATCGAAAATTATTTCTATCGCCAATCATTACTTTTTTTTTATTCTTTTTCGAGAGAAAAAAATATAATCAAATAAGGGCAATAAAAAAAAAAAAAAAAAATTATTCGAAGATTGGAAAATTTAGCATTTCGTTAATTCTATTTCAAACTATTTTTCAACCGGTGATTTTTGTATGTGGCGGCACCGGTTAATTTGGTTTTGTTGTAACCGGCCTTTGGTTTGTTGCCAAATATGCTGATTACTATATTCACATTTTTATTTTTAATTTTATTTTCAATTCTTTCCGTTTTTTTCTTTATTTTTAGTTTTTGTTTTTTTTTCTCTCTGTTTTTCTTTGTTGTTTTCGTTTCTTTCATATTTCATGTTAAATATTAAATATTACGAAAAATACCGTTATAATTTTGTAGTATCTAAAATGAAGATAATCAATGTTTAAATTGCAATTTATCAATTAAAGCTGTTCAAGACATGTTTGCACACATCATGTCAACATTACATTTGGGGCCAATGATTAGGCACGTTCAATTTCAATTTAAAAAAAGGAGAAAGAGAGAGAGAAAGAGAGAGGAAGAGAGAGAGGAAGAGAGAGAGGCAGAGAGAGAGAGAGAGAGAGAGAGAGAGAGAGAGAGAGAGAGAGAGAGAAAGAGAGTGAGAGAGAGAGAGAGAGTGAGAGAGAGAGAAAGAGGGAGAGAGAATGAGAGAGAGAAAGAGCTAGAGAAAGTGAGAGAGAGGGAGAGAGGGGGAGAGAGAGAGAGAGGGAGAGAGAAAGAGAGAGAAAGAGAGAAAGAAAAGCCACTGACACGGAAATCGCACACATATGCACATATTCCATTCATTACCAAATGCACATAAAATACAAAGCGGTGACAAAGCACACAACAATTTGCAATTAAAATCGAATATGACCCGGTTTGATCAAAGTGCGTGTACATTTGCTTCAATGTACTGTTTTAATTGCAATGAAATGGAATAAACCAATCTTCTTTTGGTTTATAAAGCGTGTACACACAAGCAAAAAAAAAAGAAAGAAGGAAAGAAAAAAAAAAATGAACGAAAAAATTCATTACTCATTGTGAGTTGATTGAAAACAAAAAAAAAGGCGCCACACAATGTTTAAGTTCAATAGCATGCATTGAAATAACGGTAACTTTCGCTATTCTTACTCTCATTTACACACAACATCATGTATTGAATATTTTATATGTTGCATGGGTCTTTTTCATTAAACTATTTAATTGTTTGTTGTTGTTGCTTTGTGTATCAAATCGAAAACGAGTTAATTTTGTATATTATTTGCATGCATTTCGACACAAAGTATAAGCACTGGAAATGATTCATTTTGATTGATGATAAAATGGTGTAATATTGAAAGAAAGTTTAAAATGTATCTATTGGTCTTTCAAATTTACCATTCATTTCCATTTGCATTCACATTTGTTTTTCTTTTTTTTTTTTTTTTTTTTTTTTTTGATATCAAATTCACCGGTTTTTAAAATGCGGATGCACAACAGAAATCAGTAATCGATATTGGTGTCAATGTCAAAGTTGCTAGATCAATTTTATAGATAATGGAAAGTGATAAATTTGTTTTACGATAAAAAAAAAAAAAAAAAAAAAAAAAAAGAAAAAAAAAATACTCGTCGACTCCTACTCTTGAATAGAATTAATTGAAAAACAAAAACCGTTTATTTTACAAAACATAATGCCATCAAGTAGTAGCTATCACTTTCAATTTGTATTGCTTTACTCTGACTATGGAAAAATACAAGCGTCTCGCTTTGTATAAAATATAATCATAGACCTGTGTGTTGAGTGAGTTTGGGTGTTTGCGGTGCGTTTGTGTGTGTGTGTGTGTGCGCGTTTATGTGCGTTTGTGTGTGTATCTAAATTATACAAAACAAGTTTCATTTTGCTATTGTCACATCACATTTGATTTGTTTACTCTTTATATTGCTCATTTAAAAATGGTTTTTTTTTTTTTTTTCGGTTTGACGGTCGAAATGCCATTTGTGCGATAGTCAAGTGTCGCATAACATCAGTTGATAATTGAAACATTTGAAACAAGTTGAAACAAGAACTCGCATGATCATGATAACATGATGCTTATGATGATATTTGTGTCATAAATTTGTGTTTTTGTTTATTCGCTTTGCTTGGTTGTTTGTTTGTTTGTTTGGATTGTTTGTCTCTTTTCATCCGGCTCAAAGTAATAAAATTTTCATTCGAAATCAACATTCTAATGCTAAATCATATATGTACACATATGGTCACGAAAAGACACCAAATTTTATTAAATTGATTTTTAGCTATTTTGTTATTTTACTAATTTACTATTTTGATATTTAGCTAAATCATATGACTATTTTAACAATGCACAAATGAAACATTTGATTCATCGATCAAAATAGCAGTTAAATAAAATAGTTCAGTAAATAAATGTTGTTGTTTTCAAAAGAAAAGATTCTCAAGTCATTTTACCTTTGGCCGATACAAATGACACTTTGTATACGTGCATCACGATATGACAAAAAAAAAAAAAAAAAAAACAAACAAATACATTGTCTATAATCAAAGTGCTCGTGCAAAATTATTTTCGATTCACTTGAATAAAATTTACTGCGCTTGTCATGATGATATTTGTCATTCATTCAAAATTGAGCGTAAGCAACAAAGCGCGCTGTCATCATAAAAGAAACACATTTTTTTGCACTGATAAATCTATAATCGTACACCTTCAGTGTTGTAGCTTCAGCATTATTTAATGCCACGTATTATTCGCATTTGATTCTGTAATTTATTGATAATTGTCATGTGAGTTAGCATGAAGAAGAAAAAAAAGAAACAATTTTCCTTTCAATATGAATATGCATAGCGACATGCGTGGTGCTATTGCAAATAATCGTTTTGCTTTGGTTCACGATGATATTGATTATTCCGTTGGTGTGTTTTTTTTTTTTTTTTTTTTTTTTTTTTTGAATAAAAGGTTATCGATCTGAAGCTATTTATTCAATTTCTATTGGTTCATATGACGATAAATGATAGAGAAAAAAAAAAACCAGCAAAAGATATCGTTGTGATATCAAACAATTTTTTCATCGATTGAAAACTCATATTCTCATAATCAATTGATATCAATGATTTGAATTTGCGCAGACACGTAGATGTATGTTAGTGTAAACTATCGTGCAAATTACACGATGTAATTAATGAAAAAAAGAGAGAAAAGAAATTGAAAAAAAAAAAATCAAAACTAAATGATTTGTGATGTCATTCGTTATGACCACACGTTTTCTGTCTCCGAAATTTATTGATTTATTACACTTTTGTTCTTTTTTCTTTTTTTTCTTCTTTTTTTTTTGTTAAGAAATAACTGTCACTTATCAGCTTGAACAAAAATAATAAATTTTGAATTGACACACACACACACAACATTCGAGTGGATTTCTCTTTTTAGTTTCATATTTAAGAATGCATCAATGCTTGAAAACAAATAAAACTTCACCGAAGTGGTTTCTCCACCATTTTTTGCTTTTGTGGAATTATCGATTACTCATTGAATATAAAAAAAAGAAAAAAAATTTGTTCACACAATAGTAAATCACAAAAAACCATTTGTTTGTAAATCAGTGTGCAAATTCTTAGAAAGACTGTGGCCAAAAAAAAAAAAGCAAACAACAATAAATGGCAAACAATCATATATAGAAAAACCATTCGGTGAGTGTTGAAATTAACTCCAAATTAGATGATTTGTCACATTGAATTTGTTGTTTTATTTTGTTTGATGGTTCAAAAGGTGGTCTCATTCAATGTGCTCCATTATTGTCTTTTTTGGTTGATAAATAATATACCCAAAAGACACATAGCTCGTGCTGTATATACAGTGGTGTTGATTCAACAGCGGCTTGTTTTTTTTTTTTGTTCTGGGTTTTTTTTTCAACTCCATGTCGTTTGTTTCGACAAATGCAGTCAAACGACATTTCAAACTAACAGCATGAATACGTTTAAAAGCATATTCATGGGGCATAAAACGACGAATGCGATTACCTTAATATACTCAAGGCATAAAAAAATCAATAACTATGCAGCAGCAAACTCATATATTCTTATCAATGTTTATGTTAAAATTGCTCAATACAAAATCTCTACCATTGAATAAAAAGCATAAAACGAAACATTTAAATTTTTATCAAATTTTTTAATGGTAACTGATCGTTGAATAGTCTTGTTTCCCTTTGACATTCACCACGACAATTTATACTCCATGCATACTACCACCGTTGCTTTTAAACCTATTATCACCATACGATTTCGTCTCTTTTTACTCTTAGGTTTTCAATCGATCGTAATTAGAATCCTCACTTCCTTCTAGGATGTGATTTTACTTATCAGAGTAAAAATGATTTCAGTCAAGCGAGAAAAATCGATTCGAAACATTTCCTACATTTTTTCGTTTTTTTTTTTCTTTGTTTGTAATTAGAAAATAGCTGCAATCTATCTACCACCAGATGGCATTGTTGATAATGGTTTTAATGAGCTGTTGACACAAGCATTATACGTTTGACCAGAAATCAGCAAAATATTCATTGCACATTGCTCTCTGATATCATTATTGAGAGCGATAATATTGAACATTTTTTTTTTTTTCATTGGATTTATTACTGAACATATGTTAATTTTACGTATAATTTAAAACTTCATTCAACGGATCATTTGTTGTTTTAGTTAAGAAAAAGAACATTTCATTCAACCATCAATACAGATAATAATAGACATACAGACAAATGAATTTAAATTGCAAACATTAAACATATGTTTTTATTTAAATGTATTGATGATTTCGTTTTTTGTTGTTTTTTTTTTTTTTTTTGTTTTTTTGCTCTAGTCTTATTCAATTCAAACTGATTCAATAAAATTGGGTGCATTCATTGAGTGTATATACTTAATAATATCATTTTCAATGTGTCCATACAAAACAGATGAAATGAATCCATTGACTTCATTGGAATAATAAACAGAAAGCTAAAAAAAAAACAACAAATCATTGAGTTATCAATTAACGATCATTGCTTTGAATATATATATCAATTTCAATGAAAAGATAAATAAACTCAATATAAATCTTGTGTAAATACCTTTCCACATCGTGCACATATGGAATAGTAAATTTGTGATACGAGTTTTTTTTTTTTTTTTTTTCGAAATATAGTCAAAATCAATTGATCATGTGCAAATTTGACTGTAAAATTTAAATCAATGAATTTGACGGCTGATATAAAGACGTTCGATGTAAACGAGAATAATTTAAGTAAATGAGAGTAATTTAAGGAAAATCTCAATTTTATTTAAATGCCAAAGAATAATTGTCTACGAAAAGCGTTAAATATTAGACAAAATATTTTCATACTTTCGACCTATCTCGGTTTATTAGTTCTTTAGCTGTAATAAAGACGGCATATTCATCGTTATAAAGATTATATGTCAATGATATATATGTAATATTTAGTCATATCAATGCTAAACTATAAAGTGCAACCTGAAGACCTCATTATTTTGATAATGTGTGTAATCGAATCCAATGTGGAAATGCAATGATGACGGTCTGTAACAGGCAATGTGGTTTCTGTATATTTCTTTTTTCTATGTTTTTTCTTTAATTTTTGTGTGATTTTTTTTTTTCACAAAACGGTTAAGCCGCATTTCAAGAAACTTTCACACACAACCGGAACCACATCAAATGCCGTACAAAAAAAAAAGAAAAAAAAAAAACCATACACAGATAAAAAAGACAAATGAATATATTCAGTGTATGTTTGTGCATTAAGTGCAATTGGAGCGTGTGCGTTTCAGTTTCTATCTCTATCTCTCTTTCTCAATCACTCACTCTCTCTCTCTCTCTCTCATACTCTCTTTCTCTCTCTCTCTCTCTCTCTCTCTCTCTCTCTCTCTCTCACTCTCTCTCTCTCTCTCACTCTCTCTCTCTCTCTCTCTCTCTCTCTCTCACTCTCTCTCACCTCTCTCTCTCTCTCTCTCTCTCTCTCTCTCTCGATCTCTCTTTCTCTTTCTCACTCTCTCTCTCTCTCTTTCTTTCTCTCTTTCTCTCTCTGTCGGTCTCTGTCTCTGTATGTGTGTATGTACGCCTCTAAAATTCAATAAAGCTCGATGTTTAGTATTATTAAATAGAAGAAATAAAAAAAGCAAAGTGTTGTCTGCTTTAAATTACGAAAATGAATTCCTAGTTGAATTCAATGATATTTGTGTGCTTAAGATGCTTTGCGAATGTTCATAAGTTTTGAAATTTATTTCATACATAAACATTGAGTAAAGTTTTGAGGGAAGGTGATCTGAGCAAAAACAAAAAAAAAAAAAAAGAAAAAAACAAAATAAAATTTAACAACTTGTCAGCCACATCTTTGACCGATTTTTTTTTTTGTCGTGTCGTTTTCTATAAAATTAAATGCATTCCACGACTTGTTTTATTATTTTTTTTTGCAAAATTCACGCTCCAAATCACCAAGATGTTTGACGCAACACCGATTAGAATATATGAATGTGAATTACAATGATAAAATGAAAAAAAAAAAAAAAAAAAATAAACGTTTTCCATGAAATGTCACCAATTTTTTTTTTTCCTCCTCTTCTGATTTTGTTTTTGGTTAAAAGTAAGCCCAAGCTCATGACTAATAGAATAATAAATCGGCCATTTAATTGGAACACTTAAACGCCGTTTTAAAAATATTTGCTAAATAATTGTGTATGGGTGCACCATTACTTTGGAACCTGTGTGTGTGTGTTTTAATGTGTGGCAATTCGCTTGAAATGCATACACTGGGACAATCAATAGATATGCATTTGATGTAGCAAATGTGCTAACATTCATATACTTTGGCTGTTTTTTTAACTTCAGCTGTTACTCCATATGCATTTCAAATTCACGATCGCAATTGCAATGGTTAAAATAATAACGCAAAATCGATTAGGTAAAACCATGTAAACTAAAGTAAAAGTATAAGCACCTAGAGTGCCGTTGTGAATGTTAAAGCATTTTACATCACGATAAAATTCATACTATAATGTATGGCGACTTACGACAATGATGAAAGTGAATTTATATAGAAAAAAAAAAAACACAAAATAACACAACACTAACGAAAAATTTGAAAAAAAAAACAAAAAACCGAATAAACAACTAAAATTGAACACAATCCAATACACAACACAGTACATTGCAAGGTATCCAAGAGCAAAAAAAAAAAAAAGGCACAAGCGGACAAAACGTTGCTTGTGAATTTTATATCAAGCAATCTAACGTCATTCCAAAATGAATTTATGATGCGAGATAAGTATAAAACGCTCTCAACTAACTTACAAAATCATTGTTTCCCCCTTTAATTAATTAATATTTGGCTTTTACAGTGTGAACTGTTGGAATGTAAGCCGGACACTCAATGTAACCATTCATTTCAAAATAACCAAAAACCAAAAAAAAAAAAAAAAAAAAAAAAAACAACAGCTTATTCGTTTGAAAAGTGAATGTTAAATTGATGATGCGTTATCGAATCTTACAAATTTAATTGTTTTCGATGCGACTTATTGCAGTAAACATTTTAGTGATTATCAATATAAATAGTGAGGGTCTTTATTTTCAAAATATCGTTGTGCTCAACCCATAAAAATCATTGTGATTGAATCCGTTGTAAACAAATTTGTTGTTAAAATTTAATGACCTAACTTAAGGTTAAATAATATCCAAACCACAGTCAATGTGTAAGAAACACAATCAGTAAGAAACACAATGAGTAAGAAATGTATGAAAAAAAAGAAAAAAAAAAAATTGTGGTAATTTTTATCAAGTAATTTTCACTTATTATCACACATTAGCAGCAGTTTGGATCCATAAGCTAAACATTTCCAGCAAATGTTCTTAGTTCAAGCGCCAGCTAGTTTTTTGTTTGTTTATTATTTGTTTCGAAACTTTTCCTTTTATTTTTTTAATGAATACAATGACGTCAATAGCATTTAAACAAATGTAAATGACATCAACAAGTTTCATCAAGATACAGGCATGGCTCGCAAAATGCATAATAAAATATGCCAACGCATTGGAATTAAAATGAATGCAAGCAATAAGTCTTAACATTGTAGACATTTCCTTTCTAAATCAATCATATTTTATCTGAATAAAATTACACAATTTAATTCATTTCAAATGATTTATCTGATAAAATTGAAATGATATCATTGATTATTTGCTTCCCTTTTTTTGCATTTTCTTATTGCTACAACTATTTATAGCTACACATTTTTGTTTTTCTTCTCTTGTTTTGCATTCAAATAATTAATTTTGATCATTATTTTCTATGGGTATTTGTTTTGTTAAACTTACATCTTTTGTTAAACAGATTCATTAACTCTCAATCTGTATGGATTTTCTTTTTTGGCTATGTATTTTGTTTTTTTTTTCGTTTTTTTTCTTTTTTTTTTCTTTTTCTTTTTGTTTTTTTGTTTTTTTGTTGTGATAATTACACTTAAATAATGAACAAAATCTCTTCCTTTTCTTGCTAATAATACTCAAATTGGAATTGTTAATATGAAATCAATTAAGTTGTTGGCAAAACAGAAACAAAAACACAAAAATAGAATTGAATCGAGTGGGCAGTCTTGAATGATTTAAATAACAATTATGGCTAATTAACCATTCAATTGTTTCAACATTTTCATACTTGTATTACTGACATTCATAGAAACAATGAACAAAAAAAAAAAAAAAAAAACAAAAACAAAAACAAAAACAAAAAAACAAACGAGTAAACACATAATTACAACGTTATCAAATACCATAATGCCAGTCAAAATTCTTTTGCATTTCATCTGCTTTTATTTAACATTTCATTGATTAACATTTCTTTGATGTTATATAAATAAATATTTATGAAAATCACAGAATTTCCGTAAATTGCCAATCATACTGTGTCACATTAATTAAAGTGCGAGAAAATGTGCGCTCAATTCATGAGCTAAAAATATGAATAAAAAATGTTTTCATTGTATCCATGCTTCAAGAACCACAACATCCATTTTTCGCTAATTTATTTGTATTTTTTTTTTTTTTTTGCTTCACTTCTACTCTTCAATTAGATTCTGAATTGATTGATGGATGAAATATGCACATATTTTATTGCGTAAAAACAGTTTTTTTTTTTTTCATTCCATAAGCAATGTATGTCATTTTCCAATCATGAATGATTATTTATCAAAAAGTTTTCCACTTTTACAAAGTCAATAAATTATGGGTTTATTTTTTAATTTGTAAGATAGAATTGGCATTTTTCACACAATTTACATTATCATAATAATAGTATTGATAATAGTTTAAACATGGACAATAAACTAAAATTACATTTCATGGTTAAACATCGAAAATGATAGCAAATGTTGAACGTGATCAAATAGTAATTAACTTTTGTAATGCAGACAACAACGAATGAACGAACGAATGAACGAACGAAATAAAAAAAGATCGAATGAAATTTTAATTGCGAACATCGTGACATATTGAGTTTAAAGCTGTTAAAAAAAAAGAATCATTTGAAATGGAGCGTTTTAGTCCAAAAATGAGAAGAAGTATGATAGTAAATATGTGTTTGAGTTCACTTGCAAATTTCGTTGAGCAATGTAAATGAGGTACAAACATTTTTTTTTTTTTTTCGTTCAAGCCATTTCAACCGTTCAAGTTGACAGACTAGTAATTTGATTAAATTTTATCAGTTATTTTTTTTTTTTTGTTGTTGTTGAAAGCTCAAACGGTTCGCGTGCTGTAAAAATCTAGGCTATTCAATCAAGGTGTTATGTTGTTTTGTTATATTTTCGGCTGGTTGAACATAGAAAAATACCTCTAAAACTATCAATCAAAATGACTTTGCTAGTAAATGTAAACTGATTGGGTTTTTTTTTTTTTTTTTTGTTTTTTTTTGCTTTTTTCACAGACCGGGGAAACATTAATAGTACCCGATTCTTGTAGACGGTCGTCTTCTACTATGGATACACATCAGGTCGATGATGGCTTCCATTCAGACGGTGGGTCTGTATCGCCACCACCAAGCCCAAGCTCATCAAGTTCGCCATCAATTTTATCAACAACTTCTGATCATGGTTCTTTGGAGAGTGTGATCGATTCCAGCACACATCGTTTACAAATGTAAGTATTGTTAATATATCATTTACTTTTGTGTTATTCGTAAAATTTTTTGATCATTTTCCGGGTCATTTTTGTAATTACAAATAAATATGCAATGATGGGTTATGACATCATGATGTGAATTCACATTTATCAATCATGTTTTTTTCGTTTTTTTTTTTTCTTTTTGTCTTCTTCAACTTTTTCTTTTTACTTGTCTTCAATAAAATGCTTGTGACGTCACGTAGTGATTCTCCAACGTCGTGCAATTTTTCAACGACATCACGACGCCTGGCAGTACTTTCATTTGAACAATGCCGTAAATTGAATGATGTGATGAATGATGTTGTTGCCATTCATGGTCGTGGTAATTTTCCAACATTGGAAGTTAAGCTAAAAGACTTGGTAACAATGGTACGAAAAAAATTGGAATTGGATGTTGCATCTGGCGGTGGTGGTGTTCAAGTAAAAGATATTCGATTAAATGGAGGCGCTGCTAGTCATGTTATAGGTAATATATTTGTATAATTTTTTTTTTTTGTTTTTTTAATGCTAATTTATATTGGTGTTCAATCACAATTTATCGATTTTATGATATAAATTTTGTGTATCATTAAACTATGAATATTAAATATTGAGATCGTTAGAATGAAATTGGAATGAAATTGAATTATTTTCAGACACTTTTTACCGTTAAACTATATCAAAGGTTTTTTCTCTTTTTTCTCTTCTTTTTCTTCTTTTTTTTCTTCTTTTTCTTCTTCTTCTTCTTCTTCTTGATTTTCTTATTTTTCATAATTTAGCTTCTGAGCCGCAACCATACAATGATTTAGATCTCATATTTGGTATTGAATTCAGTTCAGGTCGTCATTATGATCGTGTTAAAATGGCCGTATTAAATACATTAATGGATTTAATACCGGAAGGTGTATCACGCCGTCGTATTACACATAATACACAATTAAAAGAGGCCTATGTTGGTAAAATGGTAAAGGTGAATAATAACAATGATGGCGATCGTTGGAGTTTAATATCATTGGGCAATTCACCAGGCCATAAAAATGTTGAATTAAAATTTGTCGATACAATGCGACGTCAATTTGAATTTAGCGTTGATTCATTTCAAATTATGTTGGATTCGTTATTATTATTTTATGATTGTGCCGCATTGCCAATATCGGAAAATTTTTATCCAACTGTTGTTGGTGAATCAGTTTATGGTGATTTTCAAGAAGCATTATATCATCTGCAAAAAAAGTTGATCTCAACACGGCAACCCGAAGAGATTCGCGGTGGTGGACTACTTAAATATTGTAATCTACTGGTGCGAAACTATCGTCCAGTCGATTATAATCAGATCAAAACATTGGAACGGTAAGTGTTTGCAAAAAAAAAAAAAACAAAAAAAAAAAACATTTCGATTTTTTTTAAAATTATGAATAAGCAATCATTCTCAATACTTTGAGATTTGAGACAATTTTATTAAATTGGATGAATGATAAATTAAAATCCGAATAAAAAAAAATAAAATGAAAGGTTTTTCCATAACTAACGAAAATAATCTAAAATGAAAAATTCCATTTAATTTCATTTCTCAATAATAGATACATGTGTTCACGATTTTTCATTGATTTCCCGGATATTGCAACGCAAACCATAAAATTGGAATCATATTTACGCAATCATTTCTGGGGTGTTGATGAAGAACCATTACAGTATCAGTATTTGATGCATTTACGTGATGTGGTCGAAACATCAACTGTTTGTTTGATGGGTCATGAGCGTCGTCAAACACTTTCGCTTATCGAAGCATTGGCCGTGGGAATTTATTATCGAGAGCAACAAAAGACACAGCATCAACTTCAACAACAAATCCAAACGCAGCCATTATTCTTCGTGCACAGTATGTATTTTATTGAAAGAAATTTTTTTTTATGCAATTTTTTTTTTTTAAGTATTTTACTGTTATACTCAATATCGATGGATTTTTATGAAAAAAAAAAAAAAAAAAAAAACAATTCAAACAAATCCAATTATTTTCGATTTTTTTTTTAAATGAAAAAACGTTTTTTTGCTTGTAAATTACAGCAACAGCTACGCCGCAAGCTCCAAATGCTCAGACGCAATTGACGACGTGTCGAACGAAGCCCGATGAATATGACAAAACGTGGCAAATTCAACAGCACCAGTCACAGCAATCGCAAATCATACATGCAACGCAATCGCAACAATTACAACCAATTTGCAGTACCGGTGTCAGTGTCGCACAAGACCAGAACGCCAATACATTGCGACTGATCTTTGCAAATGGTGTATACTACGCGCCTGTGATTCCTACCACGTACTGCACGTGCAATTCACAATGGACAACGTGAATTAATAACAACCATACATACAAACAAACAGTACATGCATACAAAATACAACAAACAAACAAACACAACCGAGAATTTAGTTCGTCAAACCACCAGCCAATATCATCATAAATAGACGGGACTTATCTTTGATATATAATCATTTTCTTCATTGGCTTCCTCAACAAGCTTAAAACAATCGACGGATTCAGATTTGACTGCAGCATGAATGTAATACAATTTTTACCCACACACACACACACACACACACGCGCGAGTAAGCGAATAAAAGAGTAAGTTAAGTCCCCACCATTTCCTCAACTACAATCACCACACCACCACCCCCCCCCTTGCCCTCGATATTTGCATAACAATCTTTAAAATATATATTCATACAATATCCGTTTCAATGACATCACACAAAACACATACACATACATGATGTCTTGGAAATCTAGACGAAACTATTTGAACTGAAAAAAAAAACCATAAATATATCGAACGGTCTAAGAAAAAAACGATTTATTTTACAAAAATGAAAGAAAAAAAAACATACACACACATACACCAACAATCAATGAAACTAGTGAAAAAAGTTCAAAGTTTTTCGACTAACTAATACAGAAAGAATAGTTGAAAAACAAATATTGTTGAAATTCCGGCATGACAAGAAGAAAACAATTGCAAACACAAGAAAGAAAAAAAAAAAAAAAACATTCATTTATTCAAACTGAAAATAAACATCAAAAGAAATCAAACTTTTCAAGCTTTATTCATAAATGGAAATCTTTTTTTTTTTCTTTTTTCTTTCGCATAAATAGAAATAGAAACATATGCGAATACAGACGAGGGGCAATAAATTAAATAAATAACATTGAATCGCTGTGAAAGAATTTCATAACACCTCAGGATCTGTTTGAAACTGTTTGTTCTTTCTAACACTCATACACACACACACACACATATATATACTAAGATGTGTTTGTTATTCATTCACAAAATTGAGGCTTGAAATTGAGATTTTTTATTACATGCGGCTACACACATCATTTATCCGTCAAATTGAAAATAAAACATTTTCAAGTCTGTGTGTTTTAAGTTGAAGGGGAATATTTGAAAAGACAAAATGAAATGATGAAAATTAAATGAAAGAAAGAAAGAAAGAAAGATAGAAAGACAGAAAGAACGAAAGAATAAACAACCAACTGAAAGAAATTTAAACAAGCAAATAGAAATTATAAAAAAAATACTGATAGTGATAAGACACCTAAATGTCATAAACTGAGAAAATATTTCTTATGGAAGTCGAAAAACAAAAACAATACCCATTCAAAAACACAGTTGATTTGCAAAACTGTGATTTTGATGGCGTGTTTGTTTATCAAAAGTAATGATTCAGCAAATATTTAATATATAAATTTTATTGGTTTCATTTTTTGTTTGTTCGTCGAATCGATTTTTTTTTTTTTTAACCCTTTATTTATGTTTTAATGCCAAGATCTGTCTGAATGATCAATGATATACATTTATTTCAATTAAATTAGTCTTTTACTTTACCGATAATCAAATCGGCACTAAATCTATAAAGAGAGAAAGAAAGAAAGAAGAAAAAAAAAAAACACGAAACATTCGCAAGTTCAAGTTGAAAGTAGTTTAAATGCAAAACTTTATCAGATTCATGGCATACCACGATTAATACATATATGTATTTTTCATCTTCTTCTTCTTCATATTCTTCTTCTTCTTCTTCTTCTTCTTTTTATGATTACTCATTTATTCTCTTAATTCTATTTTAATCGAAAATACAATGAGAAGAAGAAAAAAAACTGTGTAAAATCATAAGGCAACATTAACAATACAATTTAAATGTAAATTTTCATTTCAATCAGATAACCAATGCCATCTCTCACAGCCCCCCGTTCAATTCGATTAGCATCAATATATTGTGGTATTGAGTTTGTGCAAGTTTTATATATATTTTGTTTTGAATGTTTGGATTATATTTATTATTTATGCATTCATATATTGACTGCGTGCATTCATATATTGACTGCGTGCATTCAATCAATATAACAATAGAATTGTATAAACTGCACATAACATAAAAAATTCCGGTTCGTTTACGTTTACATTGTGTCTGTAAATTTGACATAATTAATCGTTCAAAAAAAAAAAAAAAAAAAAAAATGAGCAAATCTTACAACTGAAGAATTTTATTGGCTTTGAGATGGTCTAAGGTGTTTGAAAAAAAAAGAATTCTATTTATGTGTAAAGCTAAAATGAAGATACGATTAAATGTCATTGGTAACAATGTCAATTTATGGAATTCTTTGTTTTTGTTTTGATATTTCTGGTTTGAAATCTTTAATACATAGAAATTATTTTCTAATAAATATCCAGATTTTAAAACACATTTGCACAATAATTTCCAGATAGAATTTAGTTTAAACAAAAAACAGAAAAAAAAAAATGAAATTTATATAGAACAGAAGACAAGATGAGTGATTGAACAATTGCCATGTTGCCGATAAATGTTTTTTTTTTTTTTTTCATTTACGTTCTTCTTCCTAGTGTTAATGCGAAAAAAATCATTTCATTTTTTATAATTTTAGTATTTTAATTTTGACAAAGAAGAGACAAATTCAAAACGACTATTCATATGAATTTTGATGTTATGTCAGAGAATGCAAAACAATTTTTTCTTATGCATGGATCTAGATTCATTATTTTAATTCCAACATTTATTAATTTATTACGTACGCATGCATGTGAAATCGAAACACTTGCTCTGTGCGAATCGCTTGTTTACTACACTTGTATATGTGTACCTGTGATTTGCACAAAAGCAACTCTCTTTCACTTTGTTTCTCTGCGAGCGCGTATACATTGAACAATCAATTTGAGAAAGAGTGAGAGAGAGAGAGAAAGAGAGGAAGAGAGATAGAGCGAGAAAGAGAGGAAGAGAGAGAGAGAGGAGAGGAAGAGAGAGAGAGAGAGGAGAGGGAGAGAGAGAGAAAGAGAGAGAGAGGAGAGAGAGAGAGAGAAAGAAATATATGAATGTTCGTATGTAAATAAAATGTTCGCATTGTCTGGTCAATACAGTTGTCAAATGAGAGGGAAATGAAAATTACACACATTCAAACCACATACGGTGTTGATGGAACAATTTTTCAAGACGCAACATAAAAAATTGAATTTTATTAACCAAATGATTGACGCTTGTTTGTGTGTACACATGTGAAGCCATTAAACAAAGAGAAATGCATTTGTTTTTTTCAAAAAAAAAAAAAAAAGAAAGAAAGAAAAGAGATAAAAAAAATATTTCTTGATTTTGATTCCAAAACAAATTACATTAAAATAAAAACTTTAAGGAATTTTTCTCAAGTAAAACACATACCGCAATTGAATATCAATCAACCACCGATCAAAAAAAAAAAAAAAAAAAAAAACAACAACAACAACATCTTCGATGATGGAAGAAAGAATGACTATATTTGATTACACTTGAACTAAAAATTTATAAACTTTGCATATAAAACAATATCAGAATGAGGAAAATGCATGGAAATGACTACACTACGATTGATTGAACATTGAATCCACTGCAGTAAAACGATGTTTTTCAAATCAAAACAAACATCTAATAAGAAAAATGCAGTGCTTGGAAAAATGACACTTAAATCGTGTTCAATTCACAAACTCAAGAAAAAGAAAAAAAGAAAAAAAAAAATGAGGAATTTGTGTGTAAAAATTTTTTACTAAAAATTATAACGAAATTCGTTTATCATGAAGAAAACTGTCCCATTTAAATTATGATAAATTCAAGAAAGAAAATTTAAATGTCACTTTTTCATTGACATTTTGTCGTTTGATGCAGATCATTTCAATGTTTCGTTAACATAAAACATTGAGTATTTTCATTTCTGTTGGTTTTATATCTGATTAAAATAAAAAGAAAAAAAAAAACAAAAAAAAAAAACTGTATGCATGTGAATCAATCTATATTTCTGCGATAATTTATCTTATTTGCGTCACTATATTTTGTATAGAGTTATGCGCAATTTACTTCATATGTGCGTATCACAAAATATGCCATAATCAATTCGTAAAAGAAAACATTAAGCATGAGATTTTGAAAAAAAAAAAAATAAAAAAATACTATATGCTAACCAACATTGCAATGTTGATTTTTAACAGTGTTTTTAATGTACATTTATATATATTTACTCATGTTCTGAATTAATACAAATGACATTTATAGCGTTTTGAGATAGCATGGTCTCAGTAAACAAACCAACAAAACAAATATGTTTTTTTTTTCTTTTTTTCTTTTTTTTTTTTTGATTAAATGGCTCTTTTTTTACAACAATCCATGTGTTTATTGTCCTCTTGAAGTAATTTTTATTCAAATAATTGGAAACAAATCAATCCAATTTTTAGATATTATCCCATTTAAACTATACAATGAACATTTAATATAGAATTTAGCATTAAAATGATGAAACTCTAAAAGGAATCAAACAACAAAATGAAAATGAATATCCTACAAAAAAAGACAAAAACAAAACAAAAACAAAAAAAAAAACAAAAAACAAAAAAATCTTGATGTTTAAGCTTACTAATTTAATCCAATACAGCTCATTCGAGCTAAATGATTTGATAAGACTTGGTTGAATTAATAGATTCGAATTCTAATCGCAAGGGAAAAAATAAAAGAAAACAACTTACAACAATAACTTTGTATTCTGATTCGTGCTCACTAAATTTCAATTATTTTCATAAAAAATGAAAAAAAAAAAACCAAAAACAAAAAAACATATGAAGTGTTTAAGTACCATTTTGGAGTGCCAAATGTGGATTTCTTTTTTGCACTTTGCATGGTGTTGACTGAATTCAAGATCCAAGAAATAACATTTTTATCTTTTTTTTCCTTTTTTTTTTTAAATCGAACAAATATCAACATCACAAAATAAGTAATTTGTATTTAAAAGACATTTTACATGATTTTGGCCAGGTACCAGTGAAATGAAATACAAAAAAAAAAAAAAAAAAAAAAAACAAAAAAACAACTGCACTTCCCTCCTTTCATTTAAAATACTAATTGAATAAATATATGCATTTATATATTTGATTCGATTTCTATATGAGCCAATTACAAAGTATTTGATTGAAGGAAATTCTACCGAAGCGATATCAATTATATCGACTTATTTAAATGATTGAGTCAATGGAAAACAAACGAAAACAAAAACAAAAGCAAAAAAAAAAATGTGGAAATGTTACTCACATGAAACCACAACATTGCATATTGAATGGGAAAATTGCTTGCCTGGACTATGTATTTATGAATACGCAGCGCTAAACAAACTATTCTTTCTTCTTCATGTCCATGTTCATGCCCATTTTTATCTTCGTCTTCGTCTTCATATTCACTTTTTTCTCCATCATTTTCTTCATCTTTATTTTTTGTATCTTCCTTGCTAACCTTGCTCTTCTCATCTCATCATTATCGTTATTTACTTCTTCTTCTTCTTCTTCCTTTTTTCCCCTTCCATCTCAGTTTCAATTTCACATTCATTTTTCTAATCATGATTTATAACTTTCAAGTTCTTTTTCACTTGAAAAAAATCCAAAATTTTCAAAGATGTAAGAATTCCCATAAAACATTTATTTAATGTTTATAAACGTTAATTTTTAAAGAAAAAAAAAATACAATCAATTCTTTTTTAATCATTACATAAAATATTATATATATATTATTATGACTATTATAATTTTCTCTTGTCTATTATGTTTTTTTTTTTTTTTTAATTCGAATTCGGTACATTTTTACTGGTTAATTTAATTTAGGAATGAAGCAAACAGAAATAAAAACAAAACAAAAAAAAAAAATCAATGAAAACATTTAAGTGATAAATAAAGATTGTATTTAAAGCTGAGACAAAATTGAAATGATATGGCAAAAAGTCAATAATGTCCAGAGTTAGAGTACTAAATGAAAAGAAATGGAAAAAAAAAACAAACACACACATTGTAACTAAATAATTTGGAAATAGAATGATAATGAATATATAAAATCAAATGGAAAAATCTAAAGACAATCTTGTGCAGGTTTAGATGCATTCAATATGAATGTATATATATTTTGAATTGATTGATGCGCCAAGCGCTAATGACTAGAAAGTTAACAAAAAGGCGAGCAAAAGAAGAAGAAAAAAAAAAAAAAAAAAGAGAATATAATACAACTGATCATTAAACGAATGATTTTCGTTTTATTTTAAATGTATATTGTATACAATATTGTCTGTTTTATGAGGATAAAATCCTATGAAAAATATGTCTAAAAAACTCTATCTCAGAAAATCTTTAGAGAAAGAATGAATTTTGAAAAATTTAAAAATTATTCATATGGAAAATATGTAATGAAAATGCTGTTATAAAATAATTTTAATGTTATTTCATTTGATTGAAAGAAAAACAAATCAAATATTTAAAACAAACAAACAAAAGACAATTTACACACATACAGACACTATTTACAAAATACAGATCAGAACATACACAAAAAGCTTGATAAATTCATTCAATAACAACCAATAATCAAGTACGAATACATTAGGTATTGTTAAAGCTAAAGATTATGATTGATTGGATATATGAAATGCACTGGCGAAACAGGAATATGATGTGTATTAAAAACAAAAACAAAAAAAAAAAAAAAAACGAAGAAGAAGAATTATAGCCTATTTAAATTATGTAATGTAACTATAATATTATAATATTAATTAAAGTGAAATTATCATTTCAAAGTAAAAATTCAAACAAACATAGACGAAACAAAACAAAACAAAACAAACAACAACAAACAAACAAAACAAAACAAAACAAAAAAACACACAAAATGAAACAAAAAAAAGCAACATAAAAATCTATAATAAAAAGAAAATTTCAAAAATGTTTATACACAACATAAAAAACACAAGAAATAACAACTGATAAAAATGATTTAAAAAAATGTAAAAAAATGGCTAATAAAAACTTACCGTGGTTACACAAAAAAAAAAGCATAAAAAACCAAATCAAATACACTTGTGTATTTTCTCTCGTTTTGTTTTCCATCAAATTTATTTCTTTGTTCGATTTTAGCAAAGTCATGCAAAGCCGTGAATAGAATGAATCTTACGTAAGTATGAAAAAAAAACCTGTTTCGTTCTTGAACTTTTGAAACTTGAAATAGTAACTGCTGATTGGCAGAGAGGTGGCAGTCAGTGACTGCAGTAGAGAGATTGCAGTAGAGGGATGCAAATGGGTAAGGATGCCATAATTTTTCCACTTATCAGACCTAAATTCTCCCATAATTCTTTCACTTACACTTTCAAAACTAAATATACTTCCAATTACTCTTTCAAAATATATATATTTTCGATGAATCGATTTCTTATTTCGATCATTTTTTTTTTTTTTTGGATTTTCTCTTTTTTTGGGGAAATCGATCCTTTTTGCGAAATGGCGCATTTAAATCAACATAAAAAAATATATATAATGACCATTGTTCAGCGATGAATTATATTGATTTTGCCTTTTTTATCATAAATTGTGATTAATTTTTGATTTTAATAGATTATAAATATTGTCAATGATGCAGAAATCATAAACAATGATCAATCATCGATTTAATTCCATCATGTGTAAAATGAATGAGCTTAAAATGAGTCAGATTTACAGAGATAAGCATGAAGTGTATTGTGCTCATTGAGCATGGAAATAAAACGAAAAAAAAAAAAAAAAATTTTCTTTGCTCTATTTGGTATTGATCGGAGATAAGAGAAATCTTGAGTACTCAATGAATGTAATCATTTTTTCATTGTATTTCTAATATTATTTTATACTTAATTGCACTTAATCAAGAGCTTTGAGTCACAAGATTAAAGGTAAAATGGAAAATAAATCAATATAATTTAATGAATTTATTTATCAATTATTGTTTTTATTATAAAACCATGACCGATACGGTTGATTCATATTACAAAATATGTTTATCATGGACAAAGAACCGATTAGAATGAAATTTAGTTGAAATGATCATAATCATGCTGAATTTGAGATAAAAATTTGTTCTTTTTTTTCATACAAACAATGAAAATTGACTTTAGATGAATCGCAACAATGATTTGCATATCATAAATCAAAAATGTTCTCATTATTCAGATTCCGCTTGATTATTATAGGAAATTCACTTTTTATTCACGTTTTTTTTCGAAGAGCATTTGCAAATGCACACAGCTTGTGAGCGTAATGTTATGTGAGTCGAATTATTTTACCCAAAATAAGAGTTTCTAGGTGGATCAAGGTATAAAGAATCTATCTTTAGTTAAAATAACATAAAACACTTTGGTGAAATTGGTAGAAATCATTGACATATTTTCTTAAAACAGGTTCGTTTTCATAAATTTTTTAAATATTCATTTAATTTCGTGGAATTTTTTTCTCTTCTCGTATCTCTGTTTGTGTTTTTCTCATGTTGGTCATATCGGTTTCTTTATCTTTTCATGCAAACACATTTTTTTTTTTATTTATAAAAATTTCTCTCTCTTTCTTGTTATTGTCGTTTATTATCATTCTTTTGATTACAGTTTCACACGTACGGAATAACAAATTTCCTAAATTGAATGATGGTTAAATGAAGATTTTGTGAATAATGCCAATGGGACGTTGCCAATGAGACGTTGCCAATGGGATGTTGCCAATGGGAATGAAATTAAATCTTTTTGCTGCATATGATGTTTTTGTCCATATCAAACTTTAACCATTTTCAAAAAAAAAAAAAGAAAAAAAAAATGTCAACGATTCGATAACATAAAAACAATATTTAGATAGAATGAAAAAAATTGATTCATTTCTAACTAGAATACGAAAAAAAATTAAATGATGAAACGAAAAAAGTCAAGAAGATATTGCGTAGGCATATTGATCACAATATTTATGCTTAACGAAGTGTACAATACATTTTTATTGAAGAAAAAATTGCAAGAAGATAAACAATCATTATGAAATGTTCAGTCAGAATTGAAATGCTAGAGTAAAATGTTTTCTTTGTATATTTTCTTCTGTGTTATTTCTAAGTTGGCATTTATCTTTATTATTCATCACATTTTTCTATAAACTCAAGTGAACTTTTATTTGAAGGCAATTTATATTAAATTTTATAAAATACTTTGTGAAAATTCGATGAAAATTTCCATTTTTCTTAAAAAATTATGATCTACTTACTTATAGGTCTATATATAGGACCAGTTGGGTATAGACAAGCAATCTTTTAGTATTTATTCTCTAAGAAAATTGAGAGAGAGAGAGAGAGAGAGAGAGAGAGAGAAAGAGAAAGTGAAAGAGAAAAAGAAAGAGAAAGAGAAAGAGAAAGAGAGAGAGAGTGAGAGAGAGAGAGAAAGAGAAAGATAGAGAGAGAGAGAGAGAGAGAGAGAGAGAGAGAGAAACAGAAAGAGAGAGAGAGAGAGAGTGAGAGAAGAAGAAAAAAAAAACACCGAACATTTTGATATTTTTCGAAAAGTGATTTGGTGTATTTTCATATTGAGATTAAAATGTTTCATTCATACACATAGATTTCTTTCATTTTTTTTTTTCTTCATATGAAAATGATAATTAACATCATGCAAGGTATTTTTATAAATTAAATCTATAATACAAACTGGTATTTGATATGACCTTTGTAAACATTTTGTTTTGTTTTTTTTTTTTTTTTTTTAATTTTTTTTTAATTGATTCGTTTAAATGCAAAACGCATTGGTTTACTTGGTGCAATAACTAATCGCATGACAATATCAATCTCGTTTGCATTCAATAATTTGACTTTGAATGTTCGTAATAATTTTGATAAAATGATGTGCATTTGTGCATTAGCAATACGTTGACCGATACAATTGCGTGCGCCCATTGCATAGGGTATTGAACTATGTGCTCGATTAACTAATTGATGCGCACCATTGATTGATTTGCGATGCCAACGATTTGGACGAAATTCATTTGCATATGGAAAACTAATTTCATCACGACCAGCACTATATGTTGATATTAATATTAAACTATTTTTGTCAATACAATAATTATTTAAAATTGCATTTTTATCTAAATAACGACCAATAAATGTAGCCACCGGATATAAACGTAACGCTTCGCGCACTGTACCACGTATTAATGGTGTATCATGTTTATTTGTATGTAAAAGCTCATGTTGAATATCATTTTGTTGTTGTTGATTTAATGCAAGTAAATAAATTGCCCATTGTATTGAAAATGCTGATGTATCACCGGCAGCTATAATTAAATCCACAAGAATTCGTTTAATTAAT